>CM022951.1:2979110-3203348 GCA_012931725.1 Litsea cubeba
GAGGTGGATCGCCTTGGAGTTGTCCTGTACGCCCACAGCATGCTGGGAAGCTCCTCTACCCATCTCCCCTTTGCCTTGTCTAATCGCTTCTTCAGGCCGTCCAGAATTATCTTGTTGGAAATTTCGGCCTGCCATTGCTCTGTGGATACGCCGGAGTGGAGTATGGTTTCTGATGCCATGTTCTTGGCAGAAGTCCTTGAAGGATTTGAGTCGAACTGAGTCCCGTTGTCCGAAATCAGGGTCCTGGGGATGCCGAACCTCGTTATGATGTTCTTCCATACGAAGTTCCTGGAATCCCTATCCGTGATGGAGGACAGCGGCTCAGCTTCTATCCACTTCGTGAAGTAATCCGTCGCAACGATCAGCCACCTCTTGTTCCCCGGGGCACGGTGAAGAGGCCCCACAATGTCCAGCCCCCATTGAGCGAATGGCCATGGACTAGAGAGGGGACTCAGGTCTTGCGCTGGCTGATGAAGAGAGTGGGAGAACTTCTGGCACTTCTCGCATTTCCTGGCGTACACTTGCACATCCTTCTGCATGTAGGGCCACCAATAACCTTGGCTTATTACCCTGTAGGCCAGTGATCGGCCCCCGATGTGGCTACCACAGATTCCTTCATGGATTTCATACAGAAAGTTGTCCACCTTGGTCGGGTGGACGCATTGGAGGTATGGACCCCTGAATGATTTTCTGTAGAGTTTGCCTTCGGGAGACAGGCAGAATCGAGCTGCCTTGAGTCTGATTCGATGGGCTTCGGTCTTGTCCTCGGGGAGCTGGTCGTCCTTCAGGTAGGAGATGATTGGGTCCATCCAGCTCGGGCCGAGATCAACACAAAGGACTTGCCGAGGTGAGTGGAGCTCTAAGCTTGATCTTGATATCGATCCAACTTCGACAGTCCTTCTCTTTCCTGCTTCGACAGCGAAGGCCAAGTTTGCAAGCGCATCAGCGTGCGTGTTGGTGTCTCTAGAGATTTGCCTGACCTCGGCTGTCTTGAAATGAGAGAGCAGCTTTTGCACGAGGGCTAAGTAGGCCGCCATCCTGTCGTCCCTGGCCTGGTAGTCCCTAGCGAGCTGGCTAGTCACCAGTTGCGAATCGCTGAAGATCACCAGGTGCCGGGCTCCGAAGATTCGGGCGCTGTTCAACCCTGCTATCAGTGCTTCATACTCTGCTTCATTGTTTGTTGCTTTGAAGTCCAAGGTGAAGGCTTGCTCTATGACCAGTCCCTCTGGCTATTGGAGGACTATGCCGGTGCCAGCTCGCTTGAGGTGGACGAACCGTCAACAAGACCTTCCACGCTCATGCCCTACGCCCCCCAGTTCCGTGCCGGGCTGGGTCGGAGCCGAGCTTGGCGAGACGAACTCGACAATGAAGTCAGCCAGAATTTGGGCTTTGATCGCAGTCCGGGGACGGTACTGGATGTCATACTGTCCCAATTCGACTGCCCACTTTGAAATTCGCCCTGAAAAGTCAGCCTTTTTTAAAATAGAACGGAGTGGATGCTCCGTGATCACCACAACGGTGTGGGACTGGAAATAATGGGAGACCTTGCGGGAGGCGCTGACGAGTGCCAGTGCGAGCTTCTCCAACAAAAGGTATCTGGTCTCGGCATCAAGCAGGATCTTGCTTGTATAGTAAATTGGTTTTTGTACTCCTTCGTCCTCTCTGATGAGGGAGCTCATCGCATGATCCGAGACAGCAAATATAGATACAAAATCTCCCCCTGAGTTGGGGTAGAAAGTAAAGGAGGTGAAGACAAATAAGTTTTGAGTGCTGCCAACGCTTGGTCGCACTCAGGGGTCCACTGGAATTTTAAATTTTTTCTCAGAAACTGAAAGAAAGGTCTGCACTTATCTGATGACCGGCTGATGAAACGATTGAGTGCTGCAGCCATGCCTGTGAGTTTCTGAACTTCCTTTGTACTAGATGGGCTCTGGATGCCCAAGATTGCAGTGATCTGGTCCGAGTTGGCCTCTATTCCCCTCTGCGTTACCAGGCTTCCGAGGAACTTGCCAGAAGCCACGCCGAAGGCGCACTTGGAAGCATTGAGCTTGAGTTTGAACGCGCGAAGGATGCTGAAGACTTGGGCCAGATCCACCAGATGGTCGCTGGAGTGCTTTGATTGACGACCATGTCGTCAATGTAGACTTCCACCGTCTTGCCGAGCTGAGCCTGGAACATCTTCATTACGAGGCGCTGATATGTTGCCCTCGCGTTCTTTAGCCCGAAGGGCATGACTTTATAGCAATAGTACCGCGGGGGTTATGAAAGCGGTTTTCTCCTCGTCTGGCTCATACATCGAGATTTGATGGTAGCCTCTGTAGGCGTCAAGGAAGCTCATTCGGTCGTGGCCGCGGTGGCGTCGATCATTTGATCAATCTTCGGAAGGGGGAAACTATCTTTAGGGCAGGCCCTGTTGAGATCGGTGAAGTCCACGCACACCCTCCATTTGCCTGTTTTCTTGTTAACCACCACCGTATTGGCCAGCCAAACCGGGTACTGGACTTCCCGGATTGCGCCTGGCTCCAGTAACTTGCCGACCTCGTCGACCACCACGTCTGTCTGCTGGATCCCCGTCCTTCGGGCTTTCTGCACCACTGGCTTGTGGCTGGGATCCACATTCAGCCTGTGGCACATGACCTCAGGGTCGACCCCAGGCATTTCGCTCGGGGTCCAAGCGAAGATATCCACATTCTGCATTAGAAATCTCGAGAGCTCGGCTCTCTCTTCGTCTGGCAGCTGCGTGCCAATCAGAAAAAATCTATCAGGGTCTGCTGGATCGAGCCTGACTTCGGCTAGGTCTTCAATACTTTTCTTGTCAGGGTCTCGGCCGATCTCTTCAAGACCCTTTTCAAACTCCGCCAGGTTGACGCGCTCTGGCTCCTTCTCTGCTGGGACCACGGCCAGCATGCACTGCCTAGCTTGCTGCTGATCTCCCTCTACTGTGACCACTTCCATCTTGCCCTCCTTGCTCTCGAGCACGAACTTTAGCTTCTGGTGGAGGGAAGAGGGGACTGCTTCCAACTTGTGGAGCCACGTTCTACACAGGATGGCGTTGTAGGGAGAAGGGGCATCCACGACTAGGAAGTCGGCCAACACGGAGGCCCCGCCCACTCGGGTTTCCAGGGTGATTTTACCCTGGGGATAAACTGGTTTGGCGGATAACCCAAGCAAGGGTGCACGGACCTCCGTGAGGTCGGCTTCGGAGAGGTTCATTTCTTGAAGCAGTCATAGTAGAGGACCTCGGAAGAGCTGTCGGAGTCAACGAAGATCTTCTTCACAGTGAAGTCCTTCAGCTTCATGGTCAAGAGTAGAGGGTCGCTGTGAGGGAGTTGGATTCCCTCCAGATCTTTGTCTGAGAAAGAGATTGCTGGACGGTCGCGGCGAGGTCTCTTGGGCGCTGGCCCGAGCTCGGCTCTCATCACTTCCTTCCCGTGCGAGGCCCGCCTGGCTTCGGCACGAGCCTGCGGGCTGTCTCGAGCCAAGAGAGAGGGAGCAGAGGGCGCCAGGTGGATTACATTGATTATCTTTTCGGAGTCTTCACTGTCCGGATCCCTGGCCACGCTCTGATGAGCTCGGCTATCGCCGCCGTTGCCGACGTCTCCCGCCTTCACGAACTCCGCGAGATGGCCTTCCTTGGCGAGCCTCTCCAAGTGAAACCTTAGAGTTCTGCAATCTTCGGTTCTGTGCCCGTTACCCTTATGGTAGGCACAGAACTTGGATTGGTCACGAGTGGAGGGATCGCCTGTCAAGGGACGAGGCCATCTGAAGAATGGCTGGGATTTGACTTTGTTCATAACTTGGTGGATTGGCTCTTTGAAGGTGAGCTCATGGCCTGGTAGGTGTCGGAGGGAGGTCTGGCCCTCCTGCCGCCCCCAAACCGGGACGTTGAGGGTCTCGCCGAATTAGAGACACATGCCTACTTCGGCTCTTGCCTCTGGAATGGATTTTTACCCCGCTGCTAGGGCTGGCTGCTCCTTTCCTTGGGCTCCGGGCCTGCGATCTCCCGGCCTTCCTCCTCCCGAGCTCTGATTTCGTCCTCCTCCCGGGCGATAAAGCGTTTTATCCGGGACATCAAGGCCGGCATGGAGGGAGCGGGATCTCCCGCCAAATCTTTCCGCAGCTCGTGCCCTAGTAATAGGGCATTCTGGAAGACGAAAGTCGCACCGACTACTCTCTGGTATCTTCGATTTGGCTGTAAATTGCCAGAACCGTCGGGCGACTGGGTGAGGGTCTCGCCCTAATTCATCTTTAGAGCGAGGATGTCAGCATCGGTTTTGGGGACGACGCCGTAGGCTGGGAATTCTTCAGGAAAGAGAGTTGGAGTTCCTTCACAACTCGAAATAGACTTCTCTGGCAGAGCGTAGAACCACTTCAGGGGGAGGTCGCTCAAACTGGAGGAAAAGATTTTGCAGTTGAGATGGCCCTCGTTTCCCCAGATGGACATCTTTTGGGAGAAATGACGGAGGTGAGCAGACGGGCCCGGACAGTCCGTCATAAGGGACGAACCGCAGGACTGAGAACTTTTTGGGCAAGGGAGTTCTCTCGATGTCCCGGGTGAAGGGAGAGGCCCCCAGATCGGTGGGGCCACAGATCTCTTGCTGGCCTCGCATCTCCAGATTGCGCTGGAAAGCTAGCATGATGCGCTTGTCGAGCCGCTCCTGCTCGTCATCCTTCTCTGGTGTCGGCGCTCTTGGCTTCCGCTTTGCATGGCTTCGACCATGGTGGCTATGAGCTCGCCGTCGCGGCCGCGATGGCTAGGGTGTTGCTCGAGCCTTCATCGTAGGCATGGCTGCGCTTCTGATCCAGAAAGGCTCTTAGATCCTCTCGGGATGGCTGGATTACCTTGCTTTGGACAGCTCTCTTCTTGCCTCGGGGCTCTGAGGGCTGCCTTTGAGAGGCATTTTGCACCGCCCTCAGCTGCTGCTGGAGCTGCCGGATTACTCGCTCCTGCTCCTGGAGGAGAGCATTTTGAGCCGCAATGTCTCCTCCAGCATCAGGGGGTTGCACGCGGCGTGGCTCCTCCCACTGCTGGAGCTTTGCCTTTGAGAGGGTGCTCACGTCGACGCTCTCCCCGTGGGGGAGGCGGGACTTCATCGTCAGAGCACGAGGTCTCGACTCCCTCTCGGAAGGGAGATTCGACGAAAGGTCGCGAGGCTACGCGCTCCTCACCTGCTGACGCGCCATGGTCCGCTCCGGGCCGTCCCTGAGGAGGGATGCCCGTCGACGGGCCCGGACGCTCTAATATTGTTCGCTGGGACTCTCCGCCCTTCTTAGCTTTCGGAGGCATGGTTTTTGGGAAAAATGATTGGGAAGGTTGGGAAGGTTGGGATAGTGCTTCCCCACAGACGGCGCCAATTGTAGGTGCAGAAAAATAATGACCCACAATAATCGGGGTGCCTTACAGGACTTATCCAAATGAAGAAGACGACCGGCTGCCTGAAAGCCTGAAAGGGAAGAGCAAACGGTCAGAGGACCCTGGCCTGGGCGGCGCAAGGCCCTCCGATGCCTAAGTCAGTGAATGAACTAGGACAAAGGAAGGAGAGGAAGAAGAGAGGCAGAGTAACCACTCTCTGGGTTGGATTGTGCGTACCTTTGCATGTGAAATGAGGCTCTATTATAGACGCCTGGACGATATCTTTGGATGATATTTTGGTGTGGATCCCATGACTTGACGGGGGAAGTCGTCATCAGCCCACAAAGTAATAAATGCGGTCCAATCCAGCCCACTTTGCATTTAATGCCAGTCGGATCGGCCCATATCGTATTAAATGCGTGTCACGTTGGGCCAGATTGTGTTTGACGCCTTTGGCGGTAGGGGTACCATCGGATCCACCCTCGGGCCTTGCCCCGACTTGGCCTCAGCCGCTAGATGCCGCCCTGTCAGGGATCTGGGGAAGATTGTAGACGGCTGGATGTCGCATCTGTCTCACTGGCTCGCGCCCCTATTCCTCCACGTGTCCGATGACGTGGAGGGCGAAGGGCGCGAGTGGAGATTCTCTTCCTGCTTCGGCTTTCGTCCCGGCACCTTCGGCCGAGGTGGAGTTTTCAGCCGAGGTGGGCACCTAGGTAGCTGAGCTCGGCGCTAGCGGCCAGGATCTGCCTGACTTTGGCTGGGGCCCTTGTCCTGGTAGCCGAGGTGAGTCTGGTGCCACGTAGGTGGCGCGCGGATGGCACGTGAGAATGCTTAGTCCCATTTGATGGATGTGATTAGCGTAATCCTGGAGCTTTGGAAATCTCCCCACACAGGAGTGAAACCAAACACCGTCACTTTTTCTTGTCTCCTATCTGCTTACAGCCATTCTGGGTTGCTGGAGGAAGGCCGAAGGTATTTTGAATCAATGGACAGACATTATGGGATTATGTTGAAGCTGAATCACTATGCTTGTATGGTGGATCTTCTTGGTCAGGCCGGACTTTTATTAGAAGCTGAAGAACTTATATTGAGAATGCCATTGGAACCTGATCCCAGCATATGGGGTTCTCTGCTTGGTGCTTGTCGAATCTATGGTAATATAGATCTGGCAGCTAGAGCTGCAGATCGAAATTTTCAACTAGATCCTACTCAATCTGGGGTACTATGTTTTACTCTCAAATATATATGCTGCTAAGTCGCGATGGGATGAAGTTCAAAAAGTCAGAGAGTTGATGGTGGGAAGAGGTGTAAATAAGATGCAAGGATGTAGTTTGATTGAATTCAATAATTGTGTTTATAAGTTTGGGATTGGTGACAGGTCGCATCCACAATCAGATAAGATCTACTCTTTCCTAGAAGAACTGGTTGGCTCCAATGAGACATTTGGGTTATGTTCCCTTGATAGATTTGCACTTCATGAGGTTGAATAAAGTTTTGTAACATTGAATGGGCAAGAGAAGGGACAAAATTTGATATAGAAGGGGCAAAAATTGATATGATAAGTTTGTAACATGTATTTGATATATTTGTAGCTCCATATGTTTCTTGGGGTATTGGTTAGAGGCTATGAGAGATGAGATAGAATCAATTGAAAAGAACCAAGTATGGCAATTGGTTGATCTTCCAAAAGATCGAAAAGCCATTGGATGTAAATGGGTTCTTAAAAAGAAACTAAAGTCGGATGGATCCTTAGATAAGTATAAAGCATGGTTAGTAGCTAAGGGATTCACACAAGTGGAAGGAATAGATTACGAGGAGACGTTTTCTCCGGTCGTAAAATTCCAATCCATACGAACCTTAGCGGCATTGGTAGCATGTCGTGACCTTGAATTGCACCAGATGGATGTGAAAACCGCATTCTTGAATGGTGAATTAGAAGAAGAGATTTATATGAAACAACCCGAGGGGTTTGTGGTGCAAGGTCACGAGGACAAAGTGTACAAACTTAATAGGGCATTGTATGGATAAAAACAGGCCTCGAGACAATGGTATAGAAAATTTCACCAGGCCATAGGTGAAATAGGATTTGTCCCCAATAATGCAGACACATGTTTCTATATTAAACGCAGTGGGAGTAGTTACTTAATTTGTCATTATATGTGGATGACATTTTGATTGCTGGTGACCAATTGGAAGCCGTAAATGAAATCAAACAATGGTTAAAGTCAAGATTCGAGATGAAAGACATGGGTGAGGCAGAGTATGTCCTTGGCATTGAAATAACCCGTGATCGTCCGAATAGGCTATTGACTTTATCACAGAGATCCTATTTGGAAACTGTGTTGAAACGGTTTGATATGGCTATGTGTAAACCAATTGACACTCCCATCTGCAAGAGTATAAAATTGTCCAGCAATCAGGGACCCACAAACGAGCAGGATAAGGAAGTGATGAGAATGAAACCTTACGCTCAAATTGTGGGCAGCATCATGTATGCGATGATGTGTACGAGACCAGACCTTGCATTCGCCATGGGTCTCGTAAGCAGATTCCTAAGTAACCCAGGGTTACAGCATTGGTAATGCGGTTAAGAGGATTCTGCGGTACATCAAAGGAACAGTGAATCTTCGCCTATGTTATCAAGGTGAAGTCCTGGAACTGCGCGGCTACTCAGATGCAGATTGGGCCGGTGATTTAGACCAGAGAAAGTCAACAACCGGCTATGTGTTTACCCTCGGAGGAGGTGCAGTTTCTTGGGGTAGCAAGAAACAAACCTCTACGGCTATGTCAACAGCCGAAGCAGAGTATATAGCCTGCAGTACAGCAGTCCAGGAGGCTCTTTGGTTAAATATTTCCTAACTGATTTGAGATAATTAGAGAAAAAGAGCCTGTCCCGATGAACTTAGACAGCACATCTGCTATATCCATGGTGAATGAGACAAAGTTTAACAGCCGATCAAAACATGTTGAGATCAAGTATCACTTCATTAGAGAGAAGGCTGAAAAGAATGATATAGAAATTTTCTATATGCCTTCAGAGGAATGATGGCTGATGCTCTCACCAAGGCTTTGCCTGCAGAGGTTTTTGCAAGGCATGTGATGTGCATGGGACTGAGATATATTTGATGTACATGGCATTCGTGCCAAGTGGGAGATTGTAGGAATCGTGTGGCCCGCATGCCACGGGTCCCACGTCAGATCAAGCAGGGCTGATGCCAACAGAGAATACAATCCCACTTAATGTAAGACTTGATCTGGTCCCACTAATAAGACTCCCAATAGGATTAGTGGATGTGGGTTTCTTGGCGAAGAAGTCTCTAGTAAGTATGACTCTTTGGAACTTGTCTATATAAGATAAGGGAGCCCTAGGGTTGTTATTATTCCATCTCACTGGAGAGACAAGAGGCAAAGAGATTTGCAGAGCTTCCCAATCGCCGGAACGCACATAGATCTCCGGCCGCGTGTCGGAGTCTCCGCATCCAAATCCATCACCATAATGCAAAAAATTTGGATTCTGTCTTCTAGACATTTTTTATTTATGGGTATCATAATGAAGTGTTGAAACTTGGGTTTTCTTAATTGAAGTTGTTAAAGAGTGATAGGTCTCTAGTCTGCTCTGTTACTCCCTTGTTTTGTCGTATACCTTGAAGCTTCGGAACTTGGGATTTCTTAGTTGAAGTAGTTAGAGTGAGGGTTTTGTTTTTCTGCTCTTTTTGTACTATTCATTTTCCAGTTAATGAAGCTAAGATACTTGGATTTTACATTGTTTATTGTTTTTCTTCTTTATTCAGTTTGTTTGTAATGAGGGTTTGGGTTTTTTCTTTTTATTGAAGCCCTTAATTTGATGGAGTGTTGCAATTTGTTTGTGCTTTGATTTCGTGAGGAGTGCTTTTTTCTTTTTCCTTTTCTTTTTCGTTCTCCTTTTGGTGAAGCTTGGGTGGCTTTTGCTACAGAAATTAGATTAATGGAATGACTGATTTGTTTTGACTTCGTTTTGTATTCCTTTTTTTTTCCCAACCTCTGCATTTTATATTGGATGTAATTGTTCTTTCTATTTTTCTTTTCTCCACGTTGAAGCTCTCTTTCGGGGTTTTCTCTACTTTAAAAAGCATTTTCAATTGATCATAGTAACCCCCTCAAATGAAAATCCAGGTTTTGCCACCGGAGAGAATCAAGGTGTTACACCCCGACCTTAATTAAGCATGTTTAGTGCTAATTAATCATATTTAACTAAATTAATTATGCTTAGTTACTAATTATAGTAATTAGTGTTAATTGGTCCTTGTGAGTCTAGTTAGTTGAGTCTTGAGCCTAGACTAGATGAGTTGATATCGGTTTGACTCAATTGAGTGGAGTCAAGGGTTTTTCCGTAATTATCGATTTTTGCATTTTGCATCCTTTGCACGCCATTTTGACACCAACGCGTGTATCTCATCAAGCACGCCAACTTTCGTATTGGACTCGACCTCATTTGACCGACCGTTGTATTAGTGAACCACCATTTGACTCAAAATGAAAATATTCAAGCTTAAAGGACTTAGTTACAAAAAGGGACAACCCTATCCCTTTATAAGCCCGACTACCCATTCCATTTCATTCCTTTCATTTTCTCTTCTTCTCTACTACTACTCCTTTTCTCTTCCCTTCATATCATCTTCTCCAATCACCCTAGAGATTTCTTGCATGAGCTTTGAAGACTAAGAGTGGACTCTCCTTCATCCTCTACATTCTTCCCTCTATGCTTGTGGACAAGAACCCATCTTCATCACCTCCTATTTTCTTTAAATTCGGATTTATCACTAGAGGTAAGAGCCAAACCCCTTTTAAGTTATATTTTTAGGTTAATATGAGTTGAAATAGAGCCTTGAGGCTTGTAGCTAACATGCATTGCATTCTCATTCATCCTTCCATGGTTTTCCATTGTTAGGGTTTGTAGATTTGGGGTTTTTAGTCTCTTGAGCTAATTGAGTGAAGAGGACTTGAAAAGCTCTATTTGAGGCAAGTATAAGCTTTAATTAAGAATACATGGTGCTAATTCCTTGATTTGATTACCCATTCTATTTTATCTCTTATGGTGATTAGCCTCTTGATTATGGCTTGAAAATGAATATGATTTTAATTTTTATGGTTGGGTTGGAAAAATGGTAAACTAAGGTGTCTTGAATGGGTGGTGTATAAACAAATGAAACATAAATTTCATGTGTGCAGGTGGGGCTTGAATGAGGACATGTGTACATGTATGGAATCTTTTAATACAAATGCATGTGCATGTGAAATCCTTTATATAAATGCATGTGAATGGGTGGTGATTGAATGATGACATGTGCCATTACATGTTAAAAAGGAATGCACAGGTGGGACATTCAGAAAACATAGCACAAATGAGTGCATGACGAGAGACACAGAAGTGTCCCTCGCTATAGCGAGGATGGACCTCGCTATAGCGAGACCACTTTCTGTGGGCTCGCTATAGCGAGATGTGGTTCTGCCTGGGCCCCGGGGTTTTGACCAAAAATACTTTTTAGGCCACTAAAAGTTGACGAATACTCCTAAATTGTATATTTACTAAACCACTTAGGATTTTGGGACTCCAAAGTACTTGTGGGACCCTAGAAAATGGCACCTTTGACCAAATCAACGGACCAATGGAATGGACCACATGAGAAATCATTGAGGCTAAGATTATTTCATGTGGAATTTATCTTTCGTCTAAGACCTTGTCATGGATGAGGCTTGGGGAACCCGGTGCATTACATTTATACAAAGTGACACCAAATTAAAGATAGCCATACACCGGACCTCTAAACTTCATCGTGTGAGAAAGTGAAAGACGAGAGTCTAGTAAATGACCTTGATTCCTCTTGATTAATGCATGTGCATATTGAGGTTTATTTTCTATTCAACTTCCTAATTCTAAACAACAACTTATATGCATAAGTTGCTTCGTTTATTTTGTTATACTTGTACAGTTATATGGTATTCAATTGAAATTTGAGATGAGTAAGTTATGTATGAAATATTTGGGCATTATGATTCGATTTGATTCAAGTAAAAACAATCTTACTCGTGTGTATTTATTCAATTCGATTTGGTCTGGCACTACTGAGCTTCGACCTTGTGATACCTGACGGGATTAAACTTGGTTTAGTTATTCGAGATCACTGCAGTAGATCATCTGGAGCACCGAAACTCCAGAACCGGGTAGCCAGCTAGCCTTTGACCGGGCCACTGGTGACATTCCAACTAGATTTGCTCTCTATTGAGATGATGAGCTTAATGTAGTAGCCAAATTAGTGTGCATTACTGTTCATTGATTCAAAAAGCATGAATTAGTCTATTTTGGCACAATTGTCTAGTTATTCCTTTATATTGACATCTTATTAATCAATCGTCATTTAATTCATTTTGGAACATAATGTATTTTCATTTTATTGCCTATACTTGCCAATTCGTCGTATTTGAGGTGCTATTCTTTGTGTCACAGGCACAGATGCAGATCCCAGGCTTGAGGAGGCCTAGACGGGAGAGGAGGAAGCCTAAGAGGTTCCTCCAGGATTAGAGGAGTGGCCCGATGTGGGGCAAGTGTAGAAACCCCACTTTTCGTAGTGCGCCACACACTTTTGAGAGCTGATAGCTAGAGTGTGACTACTTCTTTTTGTGTTGTCACACTAGGATCTTCTTTTAATTTAGTTATACTTTTGGTATTATTGTGTAGGGTATCTTGCAACCCTCTTTTGATAATAATGCATATATTTGTAAAAGTTCTTTTGTATTAAACTTGAATGTTTAAATGGACTGAATGGGGAATGATATTCATTTTGTAATTTCAGCTTCCGCTTACTTGAAATTTTTTAATTGGTTTAAGTGAGTTAGACTCACGAGTGGAATCGGTTTATCTCCTTCGTGTGATTGTATTTGACTCGCGACAGGTATTATCACACGGGAGTACGTGTGTCTCACCTCGGGGATTGCCCATAGGCCAGGGTAATTCGGGTAATTCGGGACCGGGATGTAACACAAGGTATTCCAAAAAGCTACTATTCAACTCTAAGGAGTGCCCCCCCCCCCCCC
The DNA here is from genome assembly GCA_012931725.1 of Litsea cubeba. Lineage (NCBI taxonomy): Eukaryota > Viridiplantae > Streptophyta > Magnoliopsida > Laurales > Lauraceae > Litsea > Litsea cubeba. Next base: position 2,991,535 of record CM022951.1, read on the forward strand.
CCCCCCTAAAAAAATGGCTTGTTGTGTCCGTTTTTAAGTGACACAACAAGTCTGATGTGTCGGGTTTTTTAGTAGTGGCAAAGTGACATAAGTAGTGGTGACACAACAGATTTTAGTAAAACCGACACAACAGAGTATGCTACTTGTGTCGGTTTGTAAGCATAAACTGACACAACAGATATACCACTTGTGTCGTTTTTTAGCATTTCATATCTACAAATTTGATTTGGAAAGGCACAAACCGACACAAGAAGTAGAACTGTTGTGTCGGTTCTTCTTTAAACTGCATAAAATTGGATCCCCTCTTGTGTCACTTTTAGTAGATCACCTATTTCCAAAAAAGAATGTACATATATATATATATAAAATAACAATTGACCTATATAGAAACATTGCCATCCACAACAATCTCAAAAATAATTTCATTTAACAATATACATATACATATACATATATATATATATGAGAACAACAATTGACCTGTATAGAAGCATTGCTCATCCACAACAATTAATCTCAAAAACAATTTCATTTCATTATTAAATAATTCCATTACATTTACAAAACCCATGCACAAAATATATATATAATTAGCCTGCTAGTCTAACACCATGCTTGAAAATGATTTCACGTCTAGCTTTTATCCATTCATCTACAAAAGCCGGCCACAAAATGATTTCACGTCATAGCCGCGCGCATTCTATTAATTAAGTTCAATCTACAAAAAAAGACAAAACAAAACAAAACAAATAGTTAGGATTCAATATATCGTAAAACGATAAAATTCATTATATAGTACAAAATGCAAATACGCTACATGTTCACATGGCATAACCTCAAATATGTATTTTTTAGGTCAGGGTAAGCAAAAACAATTAAAACCAACAAAATCTAAAAAACACCTCATCCATTGATGAGTACAGGTGATCTATGAAGTTGAGTCAATACTGCTGGGTCTAGTCATGAATGCACTATACTACTTTTGGTACTATGAAGGCATTTATTTGGTGCTTTCTAGAAAGATGCAATAAAAAAAAAAATTGCTGGAATGGCAAAAGAATTATTGTTGATGGGCATTTTTTGTCTTCCCTAAAGAAAGAAAAAAAAATGACAAGATAATTGCTAATCAACCAAAACACAAGGTTAGCCAATCATTGAGCTGGGTCAGTTAAAAATGCAGCCATCTCTGGTTGTTAGACCACTTTCAATGGGCTACCTCTTTCCTTTCCTCTATCATATAATACAAAATGCACAATCATGTAATCAATTCACAGTTTCCAAGAATTTTACATGTAAGCTGGGTCAGTTAAAAATGCAGCCATCTCTGGTTGTTAGACCACTTTCAGTGGGCTACCTCTTTCCTTTCCTCTATCATATAATACAAAATGCACAATCATGTAATCAATTCACAGTTTCCAAGAATTTTACATGTAGAAAGCTATTGTTTCAATGCCCAGACCCACTGCACCCAGTCCCACTTTCCAGCCCAACTGTAACTTTTTTTTTTTACCTTGTAACTTTCCTTTTAAAACTGACCAACTACGGCCCACTATCATATTGATTAATGCAAAAAAATCTACAACAAAATGAAAATCAAGGTGTTCTACAAGTAAAAAAATTTAATGGATCCTACTCCAACAAAATTGAAACATTACCATGGTGACTCAGTATAATACCTATTTGAAAATCTAAATAATATATTTTTACATGGAAACTTTGTGACACATGTCCTCGAATCTACATTGTGGGACCCACATAGAGATAGTTATGACCATTCAACGTTAATTTCATTTCCATGTCCTCTGCTTACAATCAGCTACTAGCATGTGTTCATTTATTTTTCTGCAGCAAACATTGATAGGGACTCAAAAGTAAAGGTTTGTAAAAGTGCAGTCAAGTGTCATAAATTTTACATCTACAGTATTGTAAGGAAAAGTAAGTGAGGTAATAAAATCATTGGCTGCTTCCATAACACACGTCTGTTGGGGCATATCCAATGACCTATATATGGCAATGAGACTACCTGTTGTGCATTTGCAAAAGGGCATATCCAGGGAACCATTCTTATGTAACAAGACACCTCATAAAAAAAATTAATTCATGATATCCTACCTGTTGTGCATTTGTTTCTTGGTGACACTACACCAGTGACTGATGCTCTGTCTCATTCACAGTGGGAAAGTGGCAATGATACACAAAATGGAACCATTTTAGAGAGGAAAAAAAAATATATTCAAAGTGGGAAGTGGCAGCAATGATACACAAAGGCTAGTAGCAAAAGGGTTTAAGCAATCTTATGGCATTATTCTCTGGTAGACTACAAAAGACTTTGCATGGGCTGAAGCACTCACCAAGAGCATGGTTCAGAAGTTTTCAATGGAGTAGAATCATAGTTCTAATTAATTTAAGCCAATAGAGCCCAGATAATACATTACCCAAATAGCCATGATGCTCTATGTGATAAATACGTCGATAAAGTCAATGAAGTCTTGGCGAAGTACATTTATTTCCCTGGTCGTGTATTTGTCCTTGCTAGCCAACTCCATCACCTAAGTGAGTCGAGAAAAAAGTCGATCATGAAATTTTTTCGATATCATATTTTATTGTGTATATTGATGTGATGTATTAAAGAACATGGTAACTCTATTCACCTTCTTTTTTATTGGTAGACCAGCATCCTCGATCAAGTGCAGCATAAAGAGCATCACATAGTAACCACAATCTTCAACTCCCTTTTGTTGTGGGCACTTCACAAAAGAATATAAAACAATCAATTACATATATTCAACCAATAACAAAGATAAACATTGCACCTTTAGCGGAAAATAGTAGTTTACCTTCACATAGTTCCAATTTGGAATTGGATTGTTCTTTCTCTTTCCATGAGAGAAGTTTACTGCTTTGATTGCACTAACAAATTCAAGATTTTTGCAATAAGAACGAAAAAACATTGTCAGCTCTGCTTGTAACTTATTTAAACACAACACATAATTTTCATTCCCACTCTTCAACCCTACAAAAAATATATAACTCAATTAGATTTTATTGTATCAAACAAGAATGATCTGGTTGGAATTGCTGATATCAGAATGATGACAGATAGTTCATTATGCCAAAATATGTCTCTGATGTTTTGGATCAGTTCTGTAATGGCCCACATAAACTACCTTATTTAGACTTTCATACAAAATCACATGTACATATAAAAAAAAAAATCAAAAGGAAAGAACATCAGAGACGATGCCTTTTGATACTAGCATTAATGCACTGAAATCTGCCCATTTGGCCCTTTTGACCGTGTGTAACTGGCACTCACAACTTTTAGGTAAGTCCCACAATTAAACAATAATAGAAATAAATCCATTAAATTGTGGGTTCTTCAGATGTGATCAGTCATACATGTAGATAAAAGAATCTGCTTGTGAGTAATGAAAATGGAAATAAAAGTCTTTCTAAAAATGGGCTTTTAATTCCATTGATCATGGAGGATCATGACCATACCCAGAAATCACATCAAGACAATGAATCATAGTTACACAGATTAATAGATCGGCATCAAGAATCTCATCCAGTAGAGATCTAAAAGAACCATGATGATGCGTCCATGCACAAAGGGAGCACTCAGCACAGTGCATCGAATGCATGAAAAACGTAAAAGATAACAAAAAAAATGTGCAACGCCTTGGCGTCTTAGATCAGATGCAAACGACAGCAAAGAGATAAAATATTATCCAATTAAAGAATATTGAATGCATAAATCACAACCCATTGTAATATCTCAAAATTTACTTCCAGAAATATTTCCTTTATACCCATCTCTTACACTTACAGTCCTTTCATTTCTACTTATCAGGTTGCATTGCTTTCTTACTGTCACTAATTAGTTTCATGAGCAATAAAGGACACACAACCTCTATGATGTACCATAGAAAGATAAGAATTATGAGGATAGCTTACTTTCAAAAGTAGAACTCTTATGGCCGACCCCCAAATTGATTAGATAAGGGTACAAGACGATGATGATTAACCTATAATTCCGAAGATTGGGTCTTCTCAAATCTAAAACCCCATGAAAGTGGTTGACTGTCTACCATACTACTACTCGTTCTGACAACACCAGACATATGTTTGTAGATTCTTCTTGTGGGTGATCAAATTCTTATAGAAGGTTTTTTTTTTAGCCATATTGCTTCACAAACTAAGGATGATACTGCCGTCTATATACTCGGCCACACATGTAGATAAAGTCACAAAACTTTGTTTCTTTGGAAACCCATGTAAAAGTTTTCAATCCAAGATAAAAGACCATATCCAACCAATTAAAGAAATTGAAAAGGGTACTCACTTATTTATCTCTAATTTAAGATCCGGATTTGGTTCACTTCCAAGAGAATTAAACCAGTACACTTCCATCGATGGTATGTCAATACCTATTAAAACCCAATGCGTGCTGCGACAAATCAAGTATAATTAAATTAAATAAATGCTTACAAAATTAAAAATTATTTCATAAAAAATACACGTACCCTATGTTGTAAGGAATTAAAAGCACGCGGTCACCATGGATGCTAGCCAAATGCTGAATGTATCGTGACTTATCATCATCCTTTGTAAGAGCATTAATGCTTTGAGGGCTTCCAAATGCATATTTTTCTCGAGCAATCCCATAAGAAGCATACAAGTGTCTAAACCATATATAACTCAATTAGATTTTATGTATCAAACAAGAATGAATTTTAAATGGCAAACCAAGAGTTCTCACCTAATGTATGTTATCAGGCAAGAGGAAGCTAACTTTCCCATGTGACACACATCACTCAGCTCATCCATACTCACTGTTATATCATCCATCTCATCGATAAAAAGAGTTCCAATCAGTGGAATGGTTATCAGTCCATTATCCCCCAACTTCTTTTCCACAGCTTGATAAAATCTTGTGAACTTATTTTCCTTATCACCATTTCTCAATGGAGGATGCTCTTCCTAACATGTACGTTATCATATCATTGAGCAATATTGATATTGTGATAGTGATCATATAAAAACTATACGTATGTTAAATATTGTTAACACACTCACCACTACATTTTCAAGTATCACGAATTCCTTTGGCCAAGCCACAAATGAACCAACTGCATCTTTCACATATGAATGTTCACTAGATCCATTAGGCAACGGGAGAAGAGCACCACCAGACAATGCTTTTTCGATCGACACACGTACGTATGCATCCGGTATAGTCAAGCAATGCATAGATGTTGCTGCCTCTGTCATTGGATAAACACTTCCTTCGGCAACTACATTGTCTTTTGATCCCAAAGCCAATTTACACTTTTGGAACTATGAAAAATAATGAAATTATAAAAATATTAGGACTTGTTGAAACATAAATGTTTGTCTTAATCTTCAATAGGCAGATACTTACCATCATCCCATTTATAGGAATAAATTTTGATGTTGCTGCAATGCCTTTTTCTTTAGTTGCTTTTGACTATACAATGAAAACAAAGCCAATCCAAGTTAGTAGGAAAAAAAATACAAAACAGAACAATATATACAATCACATATAGAGTCTATTCTAATAAAATACAAAACAGAACAATATATACAATCACATATAGATTATTTTAAATACGTACCTGAACTTTTTTCACCTTTCGTTTCGACAATGCCATGGTCTGCTTTGTTTTACCGACTTCCTTTGACTACACATTAATTGAATAAAAGTGAAGTCAACAACCACATAGTGCTTAAAAGCATTACGAATTAAAGGTACAAAATCTGTACCTTTTGGCTACATGAATTCCGATTTTGAGCTTGGGCTAACAGCCCCCGTCTATTATCACTCTTATCACTATTGGACGCCACATTTTCTGCTGGTGTGGAGTTAAGCATTCCAAGTTGTTCCTTAAGCAACTCACTCAATGTTTCATCTATTGGTGAGTTAACCAATCCTTGATGTTTAAGCAACTCTATCATTGATTTCTGCAATGTCACAATGTGTTCATCTTTCTCTCGCAACTGCGCCTCCAATTTCTGAGTATATTCCTTATTTGATCTACGCTTAGGGAGATTAAAGAACATAGTTGGAGTACAATACATTCCACCAGCCCTAACTCGTCCACTATGTTCAGGGGTTCCCAATGCCAAAGCAAGAATATCTTCACTACCTTTTGTTACCAACTTTCCTTCCTTCTCATCATGTTTTAGTACTTCCTGTAAGAAAATGGAATGAGAAACTCAATAAGTATCTTCCACGAATTAGAAAAGTTTTTAATCAAATTTGGAACTTACGATTTTTTTAGCTATCTCCTTAGTAGCATCATTTGAATATTCACCCTTCTTGTCTTGTCGTGCTAGTAGCCACATGACATGTCTATCTTGACGATCAATCAATACTCCCGCTGCTTTCTATTATCAATCAAAAGTCAAAGAACTCAAATAGTTAAGAAAACAGAGTATATCATGAACATCAAATAGAAACTAATGTTGGTTGTTCGATGGTTCTCGTCTGAACCAATTACCATCTTATCGGAAAGGCCAGCATAACCATCCTTGCCTATTCGGTGGTCATATTTGTTCAGATACCTTCTCTCTGCTTGAGCTTGCTTAACCCCTAAAGGTTTCGAAGAAAAAAAGAATCAGTTTATCTTAACTTCCCACAAAAAATGATTCTTTAGTGGAAATTATAAGTAAAACATGCACTTTCTATTAACCTGGAATTCTTCTGAACATCTAATCATAACAAATTTCAGCCAATCTGGTTTCTTGATGTCTGGATAAACGTCCCACAAATATGGTGGATTTTCTAGCAATTCTGGATCATCTAAGTATGGTCTGACAAATTCTTTTGTCAGATAAGTCTTGAACCTCCTCCATAGTACACCGCAATGGGATATTGCTTTCTTTTTATATTTTACATCTATAATAAATCTCAACTGCAAATATTTAATTAAACAAATTGTAGTTTACAAATAAAATAACAAAAGAATTTAATAAACACTTCAACAATGATAAGCTCAATAAACACTTACCTCCATTCCTACCCATAAATCCTCTTTCATGGGATCAGGCACTTTAAACCAATTTGGATATTCAGCTAGTGGAACAACACCTCTAACCAATGCACCTGCCCAAGTAGCAACTTTTTTTCGTACCACTTTTCCGATAGGTACAGAATTTTCATCAAACTCCACTACAATCTTTATACCGTCCCATTTCTTATTCATGTCATGAGACAATGTTTGACCTCTCACATTTTTTTCACCGGCAGGTACCACAGCTAAATGTCTTCTCTTCCTTTTTTTAAGTGAACCAGCACCTGTTTCAGGGTCCATTGCTTAAGCTTCAAAACCTGCTAAGAGCACACATCGCAATTTTTAGTTTACCACAAGAAAAAGCAACAAAAAATGGATGAACTTAAGCATGTGTACTTAACCATAATAAACATTACTTACCAAATTCAAGAATGAATGAAAACGAATTTGTCACAACCTCAAATATAATTCAATGGAGGATTATCTTAATCCATCTCATAGCAAAAAGAATATAACTAATAGGCATATAATTTGATTGAGATTCATCAGTAGCATGTTACACTTCCATATAACTAATAGGCATATAACTGAAAAATCAAAAATTAAACATTTAGCTGTCAACCCAAATCCCTTCACAATCTTCTCGCATGTAATTTGATTGAGATTCATCAGTAGCATCAAATGATTCAACACTTGGTAGCACTTCAACTTGATCAAGTATGTCATTGAAGTCATCTTCGTCTCCATAGTCCTGGTAATTTTGGCGGGATTCTAGAACCACTGACAAACTAGAATCAACTTGATCGGGTACATAGAAAACTTGCTTCGCCTGTGATGCAAATATAAATGAATCTGACTTATGGCCAATTCTTCCAAGATAAACTAATGTGTGACCCATATCATCAGTCTTGACACCATTTTTACTATCCACCCAGTCACACTTGAACACTGGAACTTTGAAGGCAACATAGTCGAGCACCCATATCTCGACAAGAACACCGTAGAATGACATGTCAGTGACTATTGGATTTTGATCCTTTGAACTTGAAATCTGTGTAGTTCTTGCCAATAGAGAAACTCCACTATTTTGAGTGACTCGTGAAGCATCACGAGCCTTTGTCGAAAAACGGTGACCATTAACGACAAAGGTAGAATATTTTAAAACATGTGCCAAAGGACCTTTAGATATTCAGTTTAAGGCGCTTGACACCTTATTCTCAGGCTTAAGCCGCTCCTCCAACACCTGATTGTTTTAAAATAAAAGTTAGTCGTACTAATAGTTTATTATGCTGAAAAGACGCTAAGTCGGTCATTTACCCTGTCTTTAAACCAACTACTAAATGTACGATTGTGTTCGTCTTGCAACAATGTCGGTTTTCTTGACTTGCGGGGATCTTGTTTCTTTAGATAGGTCATATGTTCCCTGTCATGTTTCCAATAGAAATCATTTTGTCAGCCAAATATATACAAGACACATAGGATTGATTTGAAATGTGAAACAACTAAATGGTCCTACTTACTCGATGTAAGGAAGAACATCTTTTGTGTTTTGCAACACATAGTTATGTGCTTGCTCTAAAGCTTTTCTATCAACTGGAACTAGATCACCGCCAGGTGGAGCCTTTTCATATAACACCATATCAGCAGGAATTTTTTCACCGGAAGGAGGAATCCCAATTCCCAACAACTCGGGTAAGAACTCACTACAAAATTCAATTGCTTCCTCTGCAATATAATTTTCTGCCATGCAAGCTTCTGGTCGGGTTGGATTTCTTACATAACTCTTTAAGACCTTCATATACCTAAAACAATATGAAAGGATAACTTGGATTTTAACCATAATAAACATTTTTTTTTAAATTCTAATGAAGCCATTAACAATCAAAATAAATTATTCATCATACCTCTCAAATGCGTACATCCATCGGAAGAAAACCGGACCACAAAGCTCAACCTCTCTGACAAGATGCACCGTTAAATGAATCATAATGTCAAAGAATGATGGTGGAAAATACTTTTCCAACAAGCATAATGTGATCACTATATCATTCTGGATTCCAGGCAACCTTTCCACATCTATTACTTTCGCACAAATAGCTTTGAAGAAGGAACACAACCTCAAAATGGCATATCTCACATGTTTTGGCAGCACAGACCGTAATTGCAACAGGAAGCAATTGTTGCATCAACAAGTGACAATCGTGCGACTTGAGACCATGCAATTTTAGGTCTTGCATTGAAACAAGTGGCTTAAAATTTGAAGAGTATCCTTCTGGGACTTTCAGCTCGTGTAATGTTTTGCACAATCTCACTTTCTCGGCTCTAGATAATGTGTAGCACGCTGGTGGTGAGAACGTCCTTTTCTCCCCAATCTTTGGAGCCAATTCGTTCCTTAAACCCATCTCCTCCGGATCAAGACGACTATTAAGATTGTCTTTTGTTTTATTTGGCACGTTTAACAAAGTGCTAATGATGCTATCACAAACATTTTTCTCAATGTGCATGACATCCAAGTTATGGACTAAAAGCAAATATGGCCAGTAATCAAGATAAAAAAATTTTGACTTTTTATTCCAACATTTGGTGGCATTGCTTTCATCATCTTCTTCCAATGACTTCTTTGATGTTCCCACTGATTTTTTCTGTTTTCCCCATGTGAAATTGATCCCTTCAACTTTCCTTTTAATTTCCTCACCAGATAATATTTTTGGTTCAATCCGAAGCTCTTTCTCACCGTTGAAGGCCTTTTGTTGTCTACGATAAGGATGATACCGCGGAAGAAATCTTCTAGTGGCTTGGTATATATTTTTCCTTGAGTGTTTCAGCCTATAAGAAGATGTGTCTTCGCCGCACCTTGGACATGCATAGTAGCCTTTAGTAGTGCACCCTGAAAGATTGCCAAGTGCTGGAAAATCGCTAATTGTCCATAGCAATACAGCTTTCAACAAAAAGGGTTCTCGCTTGTAGGCATCATAAAGCATAACTCCTTCCCTCCACAAGGTAACTAAGTCCTCAATCAAGGGTGCCAAGTATACATCGATCTCTTTCCCAGGTTGTTTCGGACCAGGAATCAACATTGTCAACATCATAAACTTTCGCTTCATGCACAACCAAGGTGGGAGGTTGTATGTGACCAACATTACCGGCCACAAGCTATATTTACTACTGAGAGAGTTGAATGGGTTGACCCCATCAGCTGAAAGTGCTAGACGAAGGTTTCTTGACTCACTTGCGAACTCTGGCCACCTATTTTCTACCTCCTTCCATGCTTTAGAGTCAGCTGGGTGACGCAATTTATCATCGATTACTCTTTCATTGGCATGCCATGTTAGTGACTTTGTTATCTCCTCGGACTTAAACATTCTTTCAAATCTTGCAATTGGTGGAAAGTACCACATAACTTTTGCCGGTACACCACTATACTGGTCTGTCTTACTTTTGTTTTCCTTGTATCTTGACACTCCACAAGTAGGGCACTCAGTTAGGTTCTTGAAATCATCACCTCTGTAGAGTATACAATCGTTGGGACATGCATGTATTTTCTGGTATTTCATACCATAAACTGACAATGTCTTCCTAACTTCACGCATGTTTGAAGGCAACACATTATCTTTCAAGGGAAACATCTCCTGTAACACTTTCAACAAATTCGTAAAACTTGTGTCAGACCAACCACCCTTTGCTTTTATATTAAACAATGTAACCACTGCTGATAGCTTTGTAAACTTCGGGCTGCCTTCGTACAGAGGTGTCTCTGCGTCTTCAAGCAACTCTTTAAACTTCTCAGGATTAGCCTCGAATTGTTCTTCTGTTGTACGTACCATTCGTTTCATGGGTACCGCATCATCTGGAGTCTCCATCTCATGATATTGGTTGTCATTGGAATATGCAGGAACACTGGGCTCAGCAAAATTAGAAGATCTTTCCCCGTGAAATCTCCATGTCGTATAGGTTGTGTCAATACCATGATGGACAAGATGAGATCTAACTTCTCTCTTTGTTAACTCGCGAAGATTTCCACAATTTTTGCATGGGCAGCGTAAGAAACTATCCTCATCCTTTCCAATACTGATCAAAGTTTCTACCCCATTATTGTATTCCCTAGTCAGCCTATCCTTTGACATCCAAGACTTGTCCATTTTGAAAGGAAATAAATAATTTCGCAAAACAATGGAACAGTAACACTCTACTGCAACAATTAAAAAAAAATAAACACATGATCCAAGGGATGAACTACAACCAGGTGAAAAAATAGACAGACAAAATTAATTACTTGCATGTTGTCATCGAGTATTTAAGTCCGATTAAAAAAGTAAACAGACAATATTAATCTTTGTCCAATTCAACACTTAAAACTCTTGATTACTAATACACTTGAAGATTTTCAATGGTAAGACAATAACATTTCTCTAGTATTCAGATTCCACCTACAATAATGCCCAAAAACAAACCATACGGCATGCTAGAAAACTACTTGAGTATCTATAGAAGTGTAGAAAAAAATGCCATCCTGCAGTTGCAATCTATAATTCTTAATGACATCAAAATGACAAATGGGATCACAGTCTATACTAATGCCTTAAGACATCTCTTGTTGACCTGTAACTGGTGGCGCCAGGTCATATATTTAGCTATATGTACAATTCTTTAAGAATGAATTTTCATTCTTGTTATATCAAAGAAATTAATACTAGCCTTACTACTTTAATCAACCAACTAAGGCTATGAACTAAGGCTACTTAACATGCAATTTGAATAAACCCAATCTATAACTCAACTGTCCAAAACAAAATAAACCATCAGAGAAAAAAAAACTAACCTTTATCAGCAAAGCCGAGAGTTTGGAAGATGAAAGCTTGAGGTTTTGGCGTCGAATACGAGAAGAGAGAGGGAGTAGCAGGAAGAAACGAGAGGAGAGGGAGATGAAAGCTTGAGATTTTTTTTTTCCTTTCGGTGGGAGAGGGATAGAGAAATAAAGAAACAGATAACGGAATGGTGAAATGGGTGAGATGGGAGGGGGAGAAATGAGATGAGATGAAGAAATGGGAGGGGGTATTTTTCGTTGGCAGGGAGATGAGTGAGGGAGAGAGAAAACAGAGAAAGAAATAGAGAAACAGGGAAGGAAAGGAAGAATGGAAAAATGGGGAAATAAAGAGAGATGGAGTGGGCTGGGTTCGCCGGAGATGAGGAAGCTCGGCGGCAGCGCAGGTGGGTTCGGCGGCAACGGTGATGGCGTCGGGACAGTGGGGTAATTTTCGTTGGCAGGGAGATGAGTGAGGGAGAGAGAAAACAGAGAAAGAAATAGAGAAACAGGGAAGGAAAGGAAGAAAGGAAAAAATGGGGAAATAGAGAGAGATGGAGTGGGCTGGGTTCGCCGGAGATGAGGAAGCTCGGCGGCAACGCAGGTGGGTCCGGCGGCAGCGGTGATGGCGTCGGGACAGTGGGGTATTGAGTGAGGTGAGATGAGGGAGAAGAGAAAAGGGGAAAAAGAGAGAGAGGTGGGGCGGCAGTGAGCTGGGCAGAGGGAGATGAGATGAGAGAGTGGAGAAGGGAAAAGAGAAGGAGATCTTGGTGGTGGTGGTGGTGGTGATCACCGGCGTGCTCGGAGTCCGGCGGCAGCGATGCGGTGAGGAGAGGGAGAATGAGAGAGAGAGAGAGAGATGAGCGGCAAGGGTTCTGTTGTGGGGAATGAGAGGAAGAAATAGCGGGAACAAGAGTGATGAGCGCGTAATGAAGAATGGAGCCAAAGTTCTTGCTTGGCGCCAAATTAATTTGGCAGATGAGATTTTTCGCTGAAGCATGAAGTTTGATGCGTCGGTATGATGAATTATATAAAACATTACACTTAAATTTAACCCAGCCGACACAACAGCTTGTGTTGTAGTGTCGGTTTAGTAGAACTGACACAACTCAAAACTCTGTTGTGTCTCTTTCCAATGAAGTGACACAACAAACCTAATATTAATACATAAATAACATAAACTGACACAAAAAGTTTGTTGTGTCAGTTTTCCACATACCCGACACACCAAAAACCGACACAACAAGCCATTTTTTTAGTAGTGCAAACACAACAAAAAAAAAAAAAGGTTGCCGATAAGGCTGCAAGATCATATTGATCGTGAGGAGTTATTACGGATAAGGAGTGGACCACCTAAGCCATGATCGGATAATACTAATAATTGCCTGGTGTCCTCTTAATTTATTGATTTTGTATGCTATATAATTAGACTGTTGAACTTGGAAGGAACTTTTAAGCAGATGTTTATCTTACACTCCTTACCACAACAATCGAGTTAGGCCCGATAACCAGGTTCTAAACTTACAAAGTTGCACCAGGTTGTAGAGGATCTTTGTTCTTTTATGTCCTTATTGGTGAATCAAGGACTTAAATGCAAGTTAATGGAAATCAAGACGGCTGGAACTATGCATTAAACGTGAACGGATTACTAACTGTCAAACACTGATAAATCCATCTTTTCCTGGTTTAGATGGAACTCTTTATTAAGTTATCATACAACTCAAAGTGTTCACATATTGATGTGAACTTATTCCAATTCATTCCTTACACACAAGACAAAAGTATTAAGATTGACAGACAGATACTTTCATTTCAAACTGTTCCTCTTACAGCAAGAGTTTCCTACTTTGAATTGTGTTTGTTGCCCAAAGAGCTGCCCCATAAATGACCACGTTTCCATTGCTCTGAACGATCAGGTGGTAAGTGTTGGATCCTCGTGCACTGTTACTTGTCCACACCACGTCTGAACCTGAAAGAATGACGAGGTTCCCAATTCCCATTATTCTGTAAGGTACCTCCAGAGAGCCCTTGTCCGGCTCACATAGAGCACAAGGTTGCAATCACTTTGCATGATGAATCGGTAAGGCCCGTTCTCCAAGAAGTCACCCGTATTCAGGCTCTCACCGTTGAACAGGATGTCCTTGGCGGCCACATTGGCAGCTAACAAACTTAGAGCCAAGAGCATGGCCATGGTCTTGATTCTAAAGCTTGCCATTTCTTCTTTCTGTGTGTGATGAGTAGTAGTAGTGTGGATGCTTGTGAATTATAGCTATAGGGTTTCTTTGACTTTTTTCAGTTTTGGTTTTTTCTGCACTCATTTCCAAAGTCCAAATATCTCATATCAAGAGGTGGGAGGTTGGGCACCCAAATTGCAGTGTAAATATCTCTTATCTTTTTTCTTGGTCCAATAGGGTGTGAGCTTGAAGGTGCGACTGAAATTTAAAATATATAAATAAATGTTCATCCACTTGGTCTAGTAGGCCCAAGAATCTCCCTCTTTGGAGCTGTTGTTGGGACATCCGAATCTAAAAGAGGATTTTATCCTGGCTTACCTTTAGATATTACTTTTGCCTCTTCCTTGCCAAGAACTCTAATTTTTTCGTGCTAGAGGAAATGATAAAATTGCCCAAACCTTCTTTTTGTGAGTAAGCTCCATTCTTTGCCTTTTTACTTGTTTTCTCCTCTTTGTATCATTTTTCCTTTTCTCTTAGTTTGCCAAACCTTTGGTCATTGCGACCTTAGTGACCCCCCATTATGTTAACAATTCACATTTATCTATTGAAGTGAAATCTAATACACTCAACATATTCAAACTTTTAAACTCTGCTTCTTCTCATCCACGTCTGCCACAATTTTAAATATCGTTGGTGTGGGGGTGGGGCAACCATTGCTTGGATCACTCTTCTTCAAACTCCTGGAATTCTGAACTATGTGGCACAGACTTTTTTGGATCTGCGGCACAACAACAAAAATAGATAAAGAAAAGAAAATTATACAAGCTTGGAGCAAATTCTTAGCTGTGTAAAATGAAAGTCTCTGGATTACATAGTGAAGTTGAATGATATGGTTCCGATATAAGAATTTTTACAATACTTAATGTCTGAAAGTTGCAGAATATTTTATATACTTTAGAAGAAATCTGATGACTGCATTGAGTGGGCCGGCCCAACCCAACTTGCTTTATAGGTTGGACTGGGCTTTTCTTTAAGTCCATCGTCCAGCCCATGGCCTTATTGCAAGTCCAATCAGTAAATGGGCTAAGGTCGGATCGATGATGCCTGCTTGAAGGAACTAGTTACTAGTCCCCCCCCGCCCACAACCCCCACCAAAAAAAAAAAAAAAAAACAAAACAATAATATCATCATCCCTGATCCAAGACATTCTATTAATTGATGCATGGCATATAATACCTGTCCTAGATTGTGAAAATCATTCTCATCTGACTATCTCAACAGTTCAAATGGTGTCCATCAATTAAACAGTTAAAATCCAGTTGCCATCAATCCACATTCCAAAAAAGTATGATCAGGTGGTTTGGGACGTTTTATTAGTGTTCTTATCTACAGTCTTGAGTTTATATTCATCTACAAGAAGAGCCACAAATCCACAATTTTTGAATTGGGATTTGCATCTACTCCATGGAGAGAGAGAGAGAGAGAGAGAGAGAGAGAGAGAGAGAGAGAGAGAGAGAGAAGAGAGAGAGAGCTAACCTGATCCGACGTATGAAGGAAGTGTTTGGGACGTTTTATTAGTGTTCTTATCTCCCTTGGAACCCAGCCATTCTCAATAAGGATTTCTAAGGGAAGGAATCCTTTCATTTCATGTTTGGAAAATTCCCAGAAATCCTATCATATAAACTCTGTCATCTAATAGATTGCAAATTTCTTCAAATCCATGATACATCAAGACTTAAGCTTCCACCCTCCCACCTACTTATGGCCTTACAAAGATGATGAATGGTCCAGATCATGCAAATGGGACCACAGAAATCATTTTTTTTTTATTTTGTAGGGTGTAGACATTTTTACAAATATCTTAACATATATGATGAATGTATGGTTGAAAATTAGCATGCTAGCCGTTTTTCACCTTTAGAAGATGATAAGCAGTTTGGATCATTATTAAAGGGCCCACAAAAATAAGAAAATTAAAAAAAAAAAAAAAAACTGCCTACCAAACTCTCTTTTTTCTTTTGGATCTATGGCATATCAGCAGTGTAGAGTTTCTTCCAATTCTCTCATAATCCACATTGAATCAGCCTGCCAAGTTGGACAATCTAGCCTTTTCTTTTGACCTTCTTAAGAGGGTAGACAGTTTGGATTGTGAAAGGGAGACCCATAGAAATCCAGAAATGGTCATCATTTGGTTTGGACTTTTATATTAATATCTTAAAATCCATGATGAACTAACGGCTGTTTTTTGGTATCTTAGTCGTTTTGGGTCTTACAAACAAGATTAATGGTTCAGATTTTGATTGAGGATCACAAAAAATCAGAAATTTGAAAAAACAAAGGTCCTTTGCAGTGGACCTTTTTTTTCTAATAGTATAGCTCCGTCTTTCTGTGCAAGTGTGGAAAGAGGAGATCCGATCAGGAAGCCTGGGAATCAAGGATTCACTGCAAAGTAATAAGTGTTAAGTGGTTCGGAACAGTTTTATGTAGATTGGTTCGGTCAACGGATTTGAAAATTATAGAAACCGTCTTGCATCGGTCGGTTATCGGTTTGAACCCACGGTTAACCGCCTAAACCGAACCAACCATATGTATTAACGTGAGTATTGAGTTTTGACTATTTTAGCCTTAGGAGAAGTGCTTGTATGTTCTACTTGCATCTTACATGTTTGATGAAAGTTCTATAAGAAGTATGCATTATTGGGTTTTTAGTAGTGCTGCCAGGAGTTTCGTCTGACCTAAGAGAAAGTGAACTATGAAGAGAGCCCATCTTAATTAGTTCAAAATTGGGGCTACATTCCACTCGAACCCATCTTGTTGGCAAAAAAAAAAAAGTTCATTTTGTGTTGATTTCATTGGTCTGGATCAAGCAATATAGTCTAATCCAGGTTTTATGCAGAGAAATAGGTACGTACCTGACCTTTGGTGTATTTTACCAGAAGATTTGAACTGCTTTAGCTCATTGGCCTGCTGGCCTGGTCCATTCAATCATACGACCGATGATGGATGGAAAGAGTTCATCCATCAGTTTGATGTATGCTTCCTTGGTTGAAACGAATTATGAAATATATTTTAATGTTCATTACAGCTTCTTCTCATTCAATTTGATGGACCACGTTTGAATTGCAATTTTTTTGTGAAAAAAAATAAACAAAAAAACCGTAACCAAAGTTCGGTTTGAGCACATGGGTGGTTCGGTTTGGTTTGAAAAAATAGATGGTTTTCCCTCTAAACCGATTCGAACCGCCCATGTACACCCCTACATACAAGGCTCCTATGCATGAACAATGTGGGATTTTTATCCACGCCATCCACCAAAGCTAAACCCTTAAAATTATAATAAAGGGTTTTTTTACGAAAAGAATTAGCCTTAAATATTGATCATATGAATTGATTATGAAAAACACTGAATTGATGAATTAGGGTGCAATACATTTTTTTGAAAAAATTACCCTCGTGACGATATCATTGCATGTTTAATGATATTGTTACCCTATCCGTTTTGCATATATCCCACCCACTAGAACTGATGTTTTATAGTTACTCCATCTTAGTTTTCAATGAGGTTTTCTTGAACATTGAATACAAAGGGAACAAATACACGTTTGGAAGGAATGCACTGCATCGTAATACTGTCCTAAGTGAAACCCTTAAAATTAAAATTAAAGGCAAGGACTAAAAATCATGCACCAGGAGCTCATAAGCAAAAAAAAAAAAGAGAGAACTGTTGGATAAGTTTCCAAAAAGTCTTTTGTTAGAAGATGCCTATAATAATATCAGCCAATAACACACTGCTTATTTTTTGCTGACAACCCCACAAAATATGGGGCGGTTATCTATCTGCCAAAAACCAAAATTATCAAACATTTTTAGACGTTTGATCTAAAGTCCACTGAGTGGATAGTAAAACTTTCCATTTCTTTAACAACTATTTCATGGCTTGTGATCAGAAGGAAAAAGAACATCCTATTTCATGGCTTGTGATCAGAAGGAAAAAGATCATCTGGTGCATCTAAACTTTGGCAAATGATTAATTGCCTGAGAGGTCTCAGTTTGTGCCAAGCATCTGCACATGCCAGGACTCTTCATCCCATCTTTCAGCATTCCAAATCATACGATATGTTGTAGACATCTGATTATACGTTCACCATCTATTACTTAGCTTGCATTGACCAGTTGGAGAGGAGAGAGATTGATGATCATTTGCCATGCATAACTTCCACAACGTATAATTGGTCCCCACTTTGTGTGATATGGATGGATTAGATCATTTAAAAGTAGAGGTAGTTCGTCTAACAGTGATTCGTCTACATGGAGACTCTGATACAAACATCAACATAGGATTAGTCCTCTTTGAGGGGAAAAATCATTAACGGCTAAAATCAGTCTTTTTAACGTGTTCACCGGTTTACTTTTGTTTGATTCAATTTGCATATGCGCCCAAATTTTACATATATACAATTATTGGAAGAACAGGCTTGCTTTTGAGAATTGCTTGCTTCTTTAGTGGATTCCTAAATGGGTCGGACTAGGGTTACAAAGTTAAACTTTAATGCCCATTTCTTTACCAAAACTTGTCAAATTCATGTCCCTTGGTTGTTTGGGAATTTCAAATGCTAGAGTTTTGGAGCGCTACTGAATTATATCATTTCTAAAGTTCCTGTTTTATCCATGCCTATATTACTGCTCGAGAATTTGATGCATCCCGAATTCCATAAATACCCCATTTCATAGCTACAAAAATTTATAATTCAAATTACATTTATTGTATGCATTGGTGTAAAGTGCCCTCTGATGTATAGTATTCCAATGTATATCTATAGTGCACATATGGGTCCCACTTAGGCTTGGCTAAAGCCTTCTCCTTTAGCCCTATGTCTTTTTGGGGGACCAGAGAGGTCTCTTAGCCCACATGGTAGCAGTACTACTACGAACAAAGATTTCATCTATTCACTTGCATACTGCAGTTCATTTCAATATTTCTTCCGGCTCCGCCTCTCCTCCTTTATCCATTTCATTCATTCCTTCATTTTGTCCTCCCGGTCCACTTCTATAAGATTTAAACAAGGATAATTTATGTTCTGTAACACCGTCATGATGATCGTGCACCTGAGCCACTCCTGATACCTAAAACTAGATCATGAACCTTCCAGGTCTACTTGTTTATAACCTCATTATCGTTATGGGTTCCCTAACACATCCTTACTTGCTACTTTAGTATCAATCCCTATTTCTAACTCATACTCGCAAGCTGTAAAACAAGCATTAACAGACTACGCAAGAAGAACTTGATGTATTGAACATAAATCATACTTAGGACATTGCTCCTTGTCTTGATGGCACTCGACTTGTAGGTTGCAAATGAGTGTTTTTTTGTCATGCTCAAACTTGATGGATTAGTGGACATATACATGGCATTCTAAATAATCATGGAAAATCATCACGAATATGAGATTCAATATAAGGAGACATTTGCCTCAGTTGTGAATATGACAATATGATTCAAAACCATTCCTGCTATTACAACATTCCAATCTTAGCCTTTATTTCGATTGGATGTCAAAAATGCATTTTTGTATGGATACATGGCCCTTTGGGTAATTTACTTGTAATGTGAATTCAAGTGAAGGGTCATTTTAAGATACAAGAAAATAAGAGGAGTCTTATAAAAATAGTATGAAATTTCAAAAATCACCTATTATTTTTTTTTTTGTCATAAGTTAAAAGGTCAATCTCATTTTATTAAAAGACAAAAAAAGGTCTCTTCTTTTTATTAAAAAAAAGTTCCTTCACATGCCACAGAATCACAAAAAGTCAAGAACTGTGGATTTTGAAATTTTGCACTTTTGTTTATAAGACTACTCTTCTATTCTTATTTCTTAAAATGACCCTTCACTGGAATTCACTTTAAAAGTGAATTACCCAAATGGGCCCTATACGAAGAGGCACTAGGAATCACCTAAACATATGCGCAAGATGTTTGTCGATTTCGAAGATCTCTATATGGACTAAGAAAGCCCCACAACTTAACTTGAAAAGTTTCGACAAACCCATTATTGGCCCCACTTCAAGTATACTATATTTCAATGTCAAAAATTCCTAACGTCACAAATTATTGTCAGGAATTCTACTAAAGAAATAGGCCCTTAGGCTGTGTTTGTGTAGTGAGAGGATTCCAGTCTCCACGGGTCTCCATTTCCATGAGAACATATTTCCTGCCCTTCACATAGAAAATTGAAATCCTCTCAATTGAGGAAATTCGGTTCATTTTTTCTCCTCTTTTTCTGCGAGGAAAATGTGTTGCACCATATGGACAAAAAAGATGTTGCATGGAAAATCAGAATAATTTTCCTTCCTAGTGCAAATTCCTCTTTTCACAAAAACACACCATAAAAGTAGTTTAAACCGGCTAAGATTTATTACATAAGGAAAGCAATATTCCCAAGCTATAGCTTAACCGGTAAGGAAATGGGTGTGAGTGGGAGAATTTGAGTTCAAGTCTCCTAAAAGGGGAGAACGGAATGAATAAACAATAGGGGTGTTCATGAGCTATGATAAGGCATATCCAGGTCCGGCCCGGCTTTAAAAACATTGACCCAGGCCTGACAAGTGCCATAAAGTTAGGCCCGGGCCTGCCCATTTAATATATCAGGCAAGGCCGAACCGGGCTTTTTATCACTTGTGTGAGTCTTTGAGCACTAATTAAATTAATTTACGACATGCATTTCTTACACAGGCTGGGCTATGAACTTTCTATCACTTAATCCAAGCCCGACCCAATTATTAATCGGGCCCTATTTACATATCCAAGACCAACCCAAAGCGGGCCAGGCCCTGGTCGGGCTCGGGCTGACCCGACCCATGAACACCCCTAATAAACAACAATCACACCAGGATTTTAGAAAAATCAAGGTCGTGCCCATCTAACCATGGATTCTCATATATTCAAGTCCATGAAAAAACATGCTTTAACTTTCCTCTCGTCTAGGTTGCCAATGGGTCGAGGTAAGGGTTATCCTTACATTGCCCTCAATATATGTAGGGTCAGGCCTAGGTTGGCTAAAGCCGCCCTCAGAATACCTGCATGCCTAGGCCCTTACTCTACCGTTGTGGGCTAGGGCTGGTTCAAGCCCAAGCCCAAGGTTTGGAAGCAAGAAATTCATATTTTAATCTTTCCTACACTAGCACCAAGCGCCAAGTGTTAACTAAATATTAATACTGAAGAGAGACATACAGGGAAAAAATCCAAAGAGGGGAAAAGAGCATAAAACCGAAATACGGATGGGGGAAATATAAAACTGAAGGGCAACCCTATCTGGCTCCGCACTAATCAATTGACTTTCTCCTCTAGTTAACCTCATTACAAATAAGGGAATAGAACAAATGTGTGACTATAAATACAAATAAAGAATATCATCATGATAAAAAAAAAAAAAAAAGAAATGGCTAACTTTTTCCCTTGCGTCTCACTATAGAAAACATTTTAAAGGGCACTAATTTTGAGGCACATGCACAACATCACCTAATCTAGATTATATGCCCCATGGTGACCGTGACTGACCAATCACAGGTCCGCCACGTCACCGTGGGACGGTAGTCCTATTCCACCTCCATTGGTTTTTAAAAATATGAGGATATTACAGGAAAAAGTCCTGAAATTTAGCCATTCCTCTCGAAAGGTCCTTGAATATTGCGTAGCAAAAACGGGGTTTGTCTGGTGGGAGCAACGCTACGCGGTTTTCACAATACACTCTTCTTCCTCTTATTTTTTTCCTCTTCTCCCACATGTTTCTCTATCTCCCCCACTCCATTTTCTCCCAATCATCTTAGGAAAACAGTATCTCAGCCTTTATAAAAAGATTACTATTGACCGACATACTATTTCTTTCTTTTCTTTTTTCATATTCTCTAGACTTATCTTGAAAAGTCAAAGAGAAAGATAAAGAAAAAAAATGGGACATAACATGGAATAATGGTTCCAATAACAATCTTATATTAGTACATTATCATGTAGAGCTGCTCTACCCTCAACCCATGAACCTATCAATAAGAAAACGAGAGAGAAAGGTTGCTCTGTATGGTAAATCTGTATTTGTAGGTTTGGACACAACTTTTCCGCCCTTATAAACATGGAAAAACTTGTATTCGTAGCTTTTCCACTTATATGAACAGCGAAAAGCTTGTAATCGCAGCTTTTCCACTGATATGAACGACAGAAAACTTGTATTCACAACTTTTCCACCGATATGAACGGCGGAAAACTTTATTCGCAGCTTTCCTACCTAAACGTGAGGAGCGACGCTAGCATCCCCCCCAAAATTTACTAGGCGATACTATCGTCGCTCAGAAAAAAGTATAAAACAATGGCGTGAAGACCGGATTTGTGCTACACAATATTCGGGGACCCTTCGCAAGGAATGGCCAAATTTGAAGATTTTTTCCATAAAATCCTCTAAAAATATTGGTAAAATACATACTATTATTGCACCCATGCTTCGCTTTCAATTGATGGGCAAGGATGGTTAATTAATAAAGAGAAAAAAAAAACCAACCCCATGCATACAAACAAGCAATGTGCATTGTAGCTACATAAATTACAAAAAGGCAACATAGGAAATTTATACACCTTTTTCTCATTTTTATTTTTAAATCTAAGAGGTGCCGGAACAAAAAGATATCCGAAAGGTCAAATGTAGATCATCAAACACAAATTCATTTAAGAGGTATAAGAGGAAACAATTTCATATAAATCGATTATATTTTGTCCTTAAAAATAAGAAAAATTATAAAACTCCCCAAAACAAAGCCCCAACAAATACCTCAAAAGGATTCTTTTCGTGTGTATATATATAGAGGTCTTTTCGTGTGTATATATATATATATAGGAGTTATTAGGTGCACCAAGGGTGGGGCCCATCTGATCGTCCATCTGAATGGACCACACACACAACCCCCCCGGCATTTCACATGGGACCCACCTTTGCACCCATCCGATGTACTGTACACCGTTGGATCGACTGCACACCCATCCGAATGGACTGTACACCGTTAAACTTGTGGGGCGCAGATGGAGGTGATGATGATTAGGGATGGGGCTGATTTTTTGCAGAGATGAAGGGCAAGGGCAGATCTTTCAAATCCCCATGGTCCCAATCCGAGGTGAGGCCCCATGCGGGCCTCACATTGAGGTGCACACACTAATCCGGTGCGCGACTACTCTATATATATATATATATATATAAGTTAAAGAGAAATAAATGAGCCAGGCCTACTACTATTCAAGTCCCACCCCAATGTTGCTTTTTCTTAAAACAAGAGCCCTTGTTTGAAGGGCTCTTGGAGGGCTGGCCCTCCTTCCTTCCCTCCCTCCCTCTTGTAAGGGCAAGATTTACAGGTCTACTTTTAATAGTAGTTTTTGTAAGGATGATGTTGTTCTAAAGTAGGTGAGGCCTTGGTTACCTCCTCCCCTGTTGTTGTTTTGACTTTGTTAAAAGGAAAAAAAAAAAAAATCATCATCCACACATGGGCCACCATAAAACTGATTTGGGCCATGGACACGTTTGCCCAATTCTCACGCACATGAACATCCCATTCGGGCCATTCCCATGGGAAATGAAGGAATATTCTCATCTTCCAACAACCACCAAGAGAATTACATCTATCGAGAATCGTGCACCGACTTTGTTATGTTATTTTCCAACTCCAACCACAGTCGTCCAAACTCCTAAACCAGCTTTAATCACAGCCGTCCAAATCGCAACTCACCTACACCGTCCATACAAAACCCAAAGTCTATAAAAGTCGAAAGGCTCCCCCTACCTATTCATCTCTCATCAATTACTCACAAGCCTCTCTTTGTGAAATTCCAGATTAAAGTCAGGTACTTTTAGATCTGATCATCTTTTTGTGTTTGTGTTTTTTGGTTTATCTTCTTGATTGATGGTGGTTAGATCTTGTTTTGGGGGGTTTGAAATGAAGAGGTTTGAATTGATTGATTCACCAAGAAACTGTTTTAGATGACTTTTTTTTTTTGGGGATCTGGGTTTTTCATCTGATTCATCTTTCTTTCTTGGGGTTTTCAATTCGCCTTGATTTATGCAAGAAACAACTGGGTTTTATTTGGTTTTTCTCCTTTGATCTATCTTTCTACCTCTTAGGGTTAGGGTTTCCTTTTTTTTAATATCGATTTGACATGAATTGGTTTTGAATGGAGAGGCTTGAATTGATTGATTCATCAAGAAACTGTTTTAGATGAACTTTTTTTTTTTTTTGGGATCTGGGTTTTTCGTCTGATTCATCTTTGTTTGTAGGGGTTTTCAATTCGCCTTGATTTATGCAAGAAACAACTGGGTTTTATTTGGTTTTTCTCCTTTGATCTATCTATCTACCTCTTAGGGTTTGGGTTTCCTTTTATTAATATCGATTTGACGTCAATTGGTTTTGATTTATGCTTGTTTTGGTAGAGATCTGGATTGGTATTTGATTTATCTCGTTGCTCTGTCTTTACCCTTTATTGGGGGTTTTTCTTTTGATATCGTTTTGACATGTAGGGTTTGGTCTTTGCGTTTTAGATGATTATTTTGTAAGCGATCTTCGTTTTGATCTTGGTTTCTTTATCTTATAGGGGTTTCCTTTTAATGTCAGTTTTGGTTTTGGCATTTGGGGTTTTCAATTGGTCTTGTGCAACAAACTGTTGTCTTGAGTTTGTTTCAAATGATACATTTGATTGATCAGGGATCTGGATGGATTTTTATTTGGTAGAGTCTTGATCTTTTTTTTTTTAATGGTTGATCTCATTTTCTCTTATCTTTTGGGGGTTTTTGATGTAGGGTTTTCAATTGGTCTTGATTTAGTGCATGAATCTCTTGGTCTAGATTGTGAGATGATTATTTTGTCAGGAATCTGGATCTTTATCTGTTTTTTCTTGTTTGCTTTTTCTACCTTTTAGGTGTTTCCTTATCATAAATGTTTCTAATTTATTAAAAGACATTTTTAAATTTAAGTCTTTATTATATTTATTAGCTAATACTATAAGAAAAAGGAAGATCTAACACAACTACCTCCTAATGAATGGGAAAAGCAGCCCAGAGTGGAAGGGAACCATATGGATAGCTTGTCCAAAAGTTGTCCCCATTTGGGGCATTTTACTCTTGCAGTTTGGCCATTTGGGCCTCTCAAAATTCACAGTGCCAAGGAAATCAATTATGCAGAACCAATCATATCCTAGGGTGCTAGGAATGGGGCCAGAGTTTTCATACCCTTAGCTATTATAATTAATAAAATGACTGGCACTAGTTTTAGACCCTCAACATAATCTGGTTTGGTTGATCTTTCTACTGATCTTAAACCTCTTGTTGTTTGTTGGTTGTAATAATTGCAATTTTTTTTCTCTTACCAAACAAAAAGCAAAAATTTTGCCCCGGTAAAAAAAAAAAAAAAAAAAAAATTGAAATTTGCAGCCCCTAAGACAGTGGTTATTGCCTATGGTGGTTCCTGGCTCACCCCATATCTCCTTTTTTCTTTAATTTTTTTTTTTTTTGCAAAAAAATAAATAAAAATGAACCAACTTTCTGACTGAAATGGCTAAAGAAGTCATTTTTAATCAATATCTGTGGTGCTACTTTTTACTTGGTAGTGTTAACAAGGACATTGATAGTTCAAAATGTTGCTTACCCCTTATCCACATGAAGACCTCCCCTTCACCTGGTTTTATGATTGGCACGAATCCAATTGAGTTAGGTAATTATTGAGTGGTTCCATGAGGCTGCAACTTGCCATTTGGCCCACCTAGATCCTTGCTAATCACGGGTATGAGGCTATGAGATGGTCCACAATTGCATGGAGGATGAGCCAAAAATATTCTTTTCAGGTTTTGATGACCTTGATCAAGGCTTTTAGCATATTTTTTGGTTATTTGATTTTTTTGATGATTCAATTATTGGAAAATAGCAGTTTGATCATGATCTATTTAGTGTCCATGCATTTTTCTCTTCTTTATGAATCTCTCCATGAGTATTTTTATGTTGTACTTGGTCCCCATAATAAGCTGTGAAGGGTGGGGATTGGTTTGGAGTGTTAAGGTACATATTTTGGAAGACGAAAGGGCACCACCATGCATCATGTCCTTAGTTTTCAATCACCTTTATATGCAACTCACTTTTGGGAGGATTCCAATATGGTGAACTGCTGAGTTCAATCGTGGCAGGAGGCACCTTTCACTTCTAGTGCAGATGAGTCAACCTTTAAATATGATTCTATCTGGCAGTGGCGAATATCATTTGTGTACATATTTTCTAGAAATAATTTTTCTCGTAGGATTATGTACTCATTTTAGAGAGCTCCCCTAGCTTCATGTCTCCTTGTTGTCTTTGCTTTTATGGATTTTAGAATTAGAATTTGCCTCGAGTTTTGCTAGATATAATGGACGCAAAATCTAAATAATTTGGTAGCTAGGTGTTTATATTTTATTTATGGTTCATTGGTACTTGTGGGGACTAATTGAAACTTCTTGCAGCTTTGCGCATATTGTGATAAAAGGGAAAAGCTTCGGTCTCGCTGAGTCCTTTGATTTTCAACAACAAAGTTTCATGTCTGATCTTGACATCCAGATTCCCACTGCCTTTGGTATGCTTCTTTCATACTCGGACTTTACACGATATGCGAAATTTTTGTGATTAGCAGAAAATGTAAGCTGTATCTATGTGGACTATTTGTTTTCCTTTTGACATAGAAGTACCACCACTAATATGTACAATCATGGAGCGAGAACCTGTTTATGAGTTGGATATGGACTTTTAAGCATAAGTTTGATTCATTTTGATGACTGATTAGGGTATTTAGGGGTGTAACTCCAACAAATCAAGTTATTATTGGCTTATTCAATCTCAATCCAAATTTGTATGCATGTAAACCCAAACCTGATTTTGACCCAAATCATCATCATCTTCATCATCCAAGTCTTGTCCCAACTATGTTGGGTTCGGTCACGTGAATTCTATTTCTCTATTCTGATCCATCCCGAGCCAAATCCTCGGATCAGTTCCATTTCTTCAGATCTATTGTTACTATTGTCATCCACATCCTCTTATAGCCTACCCCTTCCCCTTGGTGGGCCATCAACTTGTATAGAAAAACTTTTACTCACCGGTTTCATTGCTGGCCTACATTGGACACGTCCAAACTATGTCAAATGAGTCCCTTATTTTACACCTATCCACCTTAACATACTCATCTCAGCTACACTCATTTTGTGTATGTGTTACTTCTTGATAGGCCAAGATTCTACTCCATATGTCATAGTTGGTCTAATTGTTGTCCCGTAAACCCTTCCCTTTAATCTTGTTGGTTGGCGGCGATCATAAAGCACTCCAGATGCAATTTTCTACTCCAATCATTTTGCTTTTATCTTATTTTCGACATCTTCCTCAATCTCTCTATCCTTACTATTTATCAAGCCAAGGAATCAGAATGAATCTATTTGTGGCATCTCTCGTTTAATTCTTATAGGATCTTCAACTCTTTGTACATTCCCACTAAAGGTGTAATCTATATATTTTGTATTTTTACAACTTATTTTAAAGCCCTAGGATTCTTAATCCTTTTGCCATCTCTCAAGTTTTTAGCATTCACATCATCTCTCAATTCATCCACGAAACTATATCATCTGTAAACAACATATATCCTCTTGAATATGAGCAGTTAACTTGTTTATAATTAGTGTAAAGAGAATAAGGGTGTAAGGTTGACCCCTGATGTAAACCTATGGTCACTGGAAACTCACCTATCCCTCCATATGTAATTATTACACTAGTTATCGCTCCCTCTTGTACATCTTCAATGATTTCATTATAACCTCTTTGAACACTCCTTTTATCTAAAACCTACCAAATTAATTTTTTAGGTACCTTGTCTAGGTTTCTTTAGATCGATGAAAGACGATATGAAGATTTTTCCTCTTCTCTAGTATTTTTCCAATAATTGTCTAAGTGAGAAGAAAGCTTCCATAGTTGACCTCTTTGACATGAAACTAAATTGATTTTTAGATATCCTGATCGTTTGTCTAATCTTTGCTCCATTACTCTCTCCCATAGTTTAATGGTACGACTCATTAAGTTTAATCTCATGATAGTTGATACAACTTTGTATATTTCCTTTGTTCTTGTATTAAGTAGTACAACACTTCTCCATCCATTCGGCATTTTCTTTGTTATTAATATCTTATTGTAGAGCCTAGTTAACCAAATCCACCCAGTTTCTCCCAAGCATTTCCAAGCCTTTATTGGAATATCATCTGGCCTTGTCGCCTTTCCCGTCTTCATTTGTGCCAATGCTTTCTTCACTTTTGTTAATTTAATTCTGCGGTATAAGATATGTCCCACTAATGAAGTATCATGTTCTTAGGCCTATATAGAATTTTCATTTAAAAGTTTGTTAACATATTCTCTCCACCTTTCTTTAATATCATTTGTCATGACTGCAGTCCTTAATTTTCCCCTCATTTTTGCAAGCTTAAAAATATCTCTCCCCTTCTCTTGTTCCCAAATGAAGCCCAAAATATCGCCTGCTTAGGCTGTCAGGTTGACTCAGCCCAGTGAGGTACCCAAACTTATCCTGGATCCATACGGGCTCAAAAATATAGGCCAAACTCAACCGAAATTATATAAACAAATCCAAATTTTACATTGGTTGGGTTGGGCAATCCAGGTTCGTTTTGGCCTGTTCAAGTTGCATTGCTTGTATTTCTGAACAGGGGGGACGTGATGTTTATCCTCTCAAATTAGTTTCTTTTATGTTTCACAGTTTCAGGTGGGACACGAAATGTAATCGATATTAATTTCGGTTGAAAAGGTTGAAAATTTATGTTTGACACAATTAAAGTTTCCTTTCACACAGTGCCCAATGGGACAGTGTGATGATACTCTTTTTTAAGTATCAGCTGTTGGAGGAGCATTCAATCATTCTTTGTTCCACTTTGGACACTCATAGTCCATATGCGTGTAATTCAGAACCTCAGAATTCTCTAGCAGAATCTGAGTTCTGCTAATTGGTTTCCCTGGGAATCTAGAAGGCAAGGAGTACCAATAGGCCCCTAAATGCTTATTTTTCCTTTCATTGAATTGTGAAGCTCTGAAAATATGTTAGCAACTCTTTGTTTATGAGGGTTCCCAGAAAGTTTCAGGGTTAGGGAATGGGGTTGTTTAGACTCTCTTCATCTTTCTCTTACAGATGTCATTGTTGGGTTGGATGCTGGATGGCATTATTGCTTTAGAGTTTAGATTGGGAAAATCTCTGTTTCCATTTTTGTGTCAGGAGCCAACTTTTGGTTTGTGCTAAATTCACAAGGTTCCTTGTTATCAATGGTCTAGACCAACAAATTAAGTGGCACCAAGCAAGGATCAAAATAATGGTTGTAGCAGACAACGATATGTAGCGGTGTGAATCGAAATAGTGGTCAAAATTTTGGAAAAAATATCTAAAAAAATTCCATAATATTTGAAAATGTTAGACTTTAGTATTATTTTTAATAGTAACTAAGATAAGGGGCGTAGCGGTCCCCCTCATTGCATTGAGGTTTGGTATCACTGTATGATATGTGGGCTTGATCTATGGTTAACATTAAAATATGGAGGCTTGATCTATGGAAAACATAGGTCTATGTGCTAGAATGCATTTCCAAGTGATTCATGTTTAAAAAAAAAAAGAGAAATAAACACAATAACATGAAGAAAATCACACAAATATCTAGAGAAAGGGCCTTGATTGCTCTTCACAACATCTTTGATATGCTCCTATTTGTGTTTTTCTAGGGTTCTATAACCATAGAAAGGTAGAAGACAGCTCTAGGAAAACCTATAAAAGAAAAAAAAAAAAAAGAAGAATTGAATAGGTCATGGTGGTGTGGCCTGCATCCATCACCAGTAAGTTTCTCATTTCGAAGACCAAGTTGAAACTAATCTAAGTAAAAACTAACTAGCGGAAAACCCTGAATGCGTAGAATTAAATTCTAGTGAAATAAAGATGTGAATTTTCATTGTGTTGCATTGAATACTCAGCTTATACTGGTAAAATAGGAGCTTAATTTGGATTCTTAGTTATATATATTATGTACAGACATATCTGTTGAGCTCATCATGTACCTTTGATGGCATTTGTGGGTGATTTAGATCCATTCGCTGAGGCAAATGCTGAGGACTCTGGTGCTGGGTCAAAGGATTATGTGCATATCCGCACACAGCAAAGAAATGGTAGGAAGAGTCTGACTACTGTCCAAGGTCTCAAGAAAGAATTCAGCTACAACAAGATCTTGAAAGATCTCAAGAAGGAATTCTGCTGCAATGGTACAGTAGTTCAAGACCCAGAGCTCGGCCAGGTAATGTTCTATGTTCTTTTTTCTGTCTATTGACAACCTGTGGGATTCATGGTTGACATTTGCTTCTACAAATCAACAGGCTAATGCTTTATGCTGTGACTTGCAGGTTATCCAGCTGCAAGGTGACCAGCGAAAAAATGTCTCCACTTTCCTTGTTCAGGTAGGCTCTCAACCTAGCCTCACCCCCATTCCTATGACTTCTTACTAGCTTTTGTTTAGGAGCCTGTCCTTGAAGTGGGTGGGTGGACCCAGTTTTCACATGGTTAAATCCATTAACCACAAACAAATAGCACAAATATGTGCAGTAGCCTTTTTATTATTATAATTATTATTTTTTTGCTAACTTAAAATTCTCTTGTGCAGGCTGGCATTGTGAAGAAGGATCACATCAAAATTCACGGTTTTTAAGTAAAACCAAAATATTACAATATTATGTGAGTGAGTTTTTAGATCCATGTTATAAAACAGTAGATTCGGTCTATAACTTTCTAAGTGTGTACTCTCTGAATATGTGCGTATATCTGGATGATTGGAGGATATAAATCAAATGTGGTGTTTGTGGAAGAATTTTATATCAGGGGAGTATTTTTTTTATTTTTGGTTCCTGAAATATTTGGAGTCCCTGCTACTACCAATAGCACAATAGCATCTTGCCTTGCGCCAAAGCGGCTTGTTCTTTTTTTAATTATTTTCACTTGAGATCATTGTTGTCAATTCTGTTATAAATGTTGGTCCATTCCAGCTTCTATTACGGTCCCCCGTTGAGGGCCCAATTCCTGCCTATATTTTATAATTTTATTCAAAATGGTCAATTGTATAGTTTAATTTAAATGATGTAATTATTATGCATTTTTATTATTATTTATAATTCAATTGATTTTTTTTTTCATTTTTCATTTGTGTCTTTTACTTTGACGGAACACCAAAATATTTCACTACAAGTCAAAAGCACAGCGGAATTTGACAACTATTATGCTTTCGTATGCGTACTTTAGAAAGTTGTGGTTTGATCTGTTTATTGTTTTGGTTATACTGCTTCACCAAGCATCAGAAGAGCTACGACAGTGTGGCTGCAGCTTTAACCTATTATGTATAAGCACTTCTTATTGCTGGATGCTGTTTAACAGCGGATAGCAGTTGAATTAATCTATATTTGGTTCTTTTTAAGGTTAAGATCACACCCCAACCCAGCACAATAGGCCAGACACTACACAAGGCTTAAGGGGTAGTTCAGTTGGTAGTTCAGTTGGCCTAAGATCATGGTTTGCACTTGGGAGGTTGTGGGTTCGAAATTATACTATCACACTTGGGCCACATGAAATTTACTCGGCTCCCTTTAGACCCAAAGTGATTGATTATTCTGGCCCAAAGGGTTGGGACACCTTTTTTTTATAAAAGAAAAACAAAAAATGAAAGAAAACTTGCAAAAGATTTTTAAAATTAAAACTGGAGACTTCTTTTATACGGGTGTTGATTTGGACAAAAAAAGTTAAATATGTAATGACCTTAGTAGGAATGCTAGGCCAGATTTACATCCACTTTAATAATCTCAAGTGACCAAATAAATTCCTCCCATTCCATGGGCACTTGGCCAGTTGCTATCTTGCATGGATTAACCATGCGCAAAGCATGTGACCAATAATAAAATAAAAAAACCAAGAGTGTATATGTTGAATATGTCGGTGGGCTCCATTTTGACCTATGGACAAATATGCAAGCATGCAGTTTGATGCTTGTTTGAGTAATAGGAATGAGATTCTCCAATATTAGGGAAAATTACACTTTATCACCCTAAACTATCACTCCTTTTTCACTTTATCCCCTAAACTTTAAAAAGTATCAATTGATCCTCTAAATTAATTCAATTGTACGGCCGTTACCCCCTGAAGGCCAAAATCGAGTTAAAATAGACGGAATAGAGCAACACATGACACGCAATTGAATTATTTTAAGGGGTTAATTGATACTTTTTAAATTTTGGGAGGTAAAGTGTGTGTCACGTGTTGCTCTATTCCGTCTATTTTAACTCGATTTTGGCTTAGGGGGGCCTCAGGGGGTAACGGCTGTACAATTGGATTAGTTTAGGAGGTCAAATGATACTTTATATAGTTTAGGAGGTAAAGTGAAAAAGGGTGATAGTTGAGAGTGGTAAAGTGTAATTTTCCCTCAATATTATTCTAAAAATAGCTAGGATATCATACAAGAATAATCTACATCGGATTCCCAAATTTGTTAATCAACGGGCCAAACACGAGGAATGGAAGAATTGCAGATCTATGTACTACAAAAGGGGCTTCATTTTGTGAATCAAGAGTCACTGGGACATGATATATATTGCATGTGTGAAAATATAAGTGGATTATGTGTCATGCACTACTCATGCTACATGTGAATACAGGACGATGGGATGATGGGTTTCAAGTTTCAACTCAATTGACATTTGTGGTGTGATCTGAAATGTGCTTGACAAGCCACACTTATCTGCTTTACCTCATGAAATATGAGTTGTGCGCTTTGAAGAGCAACCATCCCAATTTGCATCAGAGAAACCATAGAGATTTACTGAGCTGTTTGCCGAAGAACCAAAGACCATTATTTATGGTTCCATGGATATATCAAAGGGTTCTTTTGACAGCACTGTAGTGGAGCATTGTGGGTGAGTGCATCCATTGGCCACACAAAAGCGTCGAGTACTGTAGTAGGGCCTCAACAATGCTTCAAAAATACGAGGGATTAGGCCGCGGACTCAGGGAGAGAGACGTAGCTTCGTCTTCACTGCCATAGGTGTTGAAATAGGCTTACAATCACCCATTTGGGCTCGTAATAAATAAGTCCTTTGGGGTACTTAGATTGAAAAATAAATAAACCATAAGAAGTCGGTGCAACAACAATTCTTAGGAAATAATGTAGTAGGCCAAGATTTTCCCTAGCAAACTGCTTTAAGGCCAAGATTTTTACTATAAGGATAATTGTTCCTTGACCGTTGTGTCGAACAAAGAGGGATGGGCCAGCAACACTGCTGTAAGTCCATACAAAGCTCTTTTCTAATTTGCATATAGCAAACCCCCTCTAGCATTAAGGGTTCAATGATTCATTTTAAAGCCGTTTGAAGAGAAGAAGGAACAAAGTGCAAATTCAAGATGTAGATGATGGACATGCAAGAGAGCCCATAACTAAGAAGGCTCCAAAGTCATGGTTTAGTGAAGAGAAGGCTCCAAAGTCATGGTTTAGTGAAGAAGATCTTAGAGCAAAACTATAATTCATTCCTTTGATCAATTCAAAGGGAGAAAGCTGTAGAGTAAATTTGCACAGCACCTGCAGTTTGCTTTCTATGAATTAATAGATGCAGAGACCTTATAACCAAAAAAACAAAAAAGCCGTGGGAGAAAAATTCTAGAAGCAATAGATAAAAGTACTATTAAGATCAAAGATATAAAAAATGCAATTCATAATTGCATAACTGAGGACCACGGTATGGTGAGAACCATTTTGTCACCCCAAGATCATGAGAGGGGTGGTCGTCTCTCATTTGAAACTCTCATGACTCTGTGAGACAGCATCCTTCCATTGAAGCTTGTTTCCCTCTCAAAGACTTCCTGCAGAAGATCTTTTGTAGAAAGTATCTCCTGTTTTATATATGCTTGTAATTCAGCTCTTTTCTGAAAATGGATTCAAGGATCACCCTTTGTACTGAGATGAATAGGTTTCAATGTCTTATACAGACACTGGTAAATGTACTGACTTGTGTTGCACCACATTCCTCATTTTAAAATTTGTGTTAAACAAAATGGCAACCATAGTGTTAGGCACCACAGATTACCTGTGACTTCATTTTTTCCTAAGTTGTCCTACTCACTTGAGGGTCATGCTGCATACTTAGAAGAAGAAGAAGAAGAAAGGGATGCATGGCAGATATTGAAAACCAAAAGACCAGTGCTAAAGTGGCACTGCAGCTGCCACTAGAAAATAACGATCAACAGTACTACACAGAAGCACATGCTTCTGAGGCAGAAAATAAAGAAAAATATTTCATAGCAAAAATTGCATTAGATTTTCAACATTTGACAGTGCAAATGGTGAGATCTGCAAGTTCTGGGGGTATCCTTCATGTCCTTCAGAAGGTGCTCAGCTCAACAATTTATTCAATACCTTTTATTCCCTTGGAGCATAAGGCGGTCTCCACTTGCTTATCATGCTTAATTACAAGTTTTCCAAGGAGAGAGTGTACGCATAACACACTTGTCAATGCGACATTGTCTTAAGCTCCCTCCAAGGCCAGAAAGAATTTTCAGGTACTCACTACTTTGAATTGATCAAATTTCGGATGACAAAAGGAAGAATGCCTCCGTGATTGAAATATGCCAGCTCCACCTGCAATTAGGGGAAAAAGAAAACGACTCAACTTTTAAAAACAACATACAATTGGCACAATCCAGCTGTCAGATCCGGGGGGGGGGGGGGGGGGGGGGGGGGTGTGTGTGTGTGTGTGTGTGTGTGTGTGTACTAGATTACTACATGAAATGAAAACAGGATATAATAATAAGGTAATGCACAGCCTGAGAAAATCAATAGTACATCTGGATATAAGTAAACGACCCAGGCCAGGCCAAGCTCGACCAGGCTTGCTTGAGCTAAGTAACCAAAGCTCAAACTCAAGCCCCGCTCGAGCTCGAGTCAACTTTGAAAACACAAGCACGGCTCAATCCCCTTTTCCAAACCTCAAGCTGAATATAAACAAGTTCATCTTGAGCTTAGCTTGGTTTTTCTCCCCAATATTACTATACAGTATACATAATACATTTACATTATATAAACATAAATATGCTATAATACGTACAACTATCAGATGGAGGGGCACCCCCACCTGAAATATAAAATTTGCATAAACATAGTACAAAATATATCTAATAATATGTATAATACAAAAAGTAAAGGAGCCAAGTCGAGCGAGCATGAGCAGAACTAAATAGGATTTAGCTCAAGCTCAACCTGTGAGCTAATTAAGTCAGCTCAAGCTCGGGTTGATTAGAACATTAACTGAGCTGGCTCAGCTCGTCTGCATGTGGGCCCAGCTTTCACTGAGGACATTAATCACTGGTGTTCCACAACTGATGGTAATGCTGCAAAGATATATCTAATAATATGTATAATACAAAAAGTAAAGGAGCCAAGTCAAGGCGAGCATGAGCAGAGCCAAATAGGATTTAGCTCAACTCAACCTGTGAGCCAATTAAGTCAGCTCAAGCCCGGGTTGATTAGAACATTAACTGAGCTAGCTCAGCTCGTTTGCATGTGGGCCAGCTTTCACTGAGGACATTAATCACTGGTGTTCCACAACTGATGGTAGTGCTGCAAAGATAACCACATGCGATAGTCAATGATCTCTTAATGTCACTATTTTTTTCCGCAGTTGGAGGGCTTCAAAACTCAACACACACCCCCATGTCCCTAACCAACTAAGCTCCAGGTGGGAACATTCTTGGTGTCACTATTTAGCTAGCCCATTTATCATATAAAAGCTCCAGGGTATGACCCAATGCTTTCTTGTATCCAGAATGATTCCCCCGGACCAATTCCTAATCAGGCCAGAAAATTTAGGTCTGGCATAACACATTGCACTGTTGAAGGCCATGTGTTCAGAGGAATGTTGGTTATACAGGGATCTCAGAACGGACAACTCTACTATGTCATTTACATAGTTAAGATGAATTCTTGAACATTTAGTCAAGACGTCTAAGTTGGAAATCAATATGCATTTTTTTAGCACAACTCGATATGTATTTCAGAAATGGATTTTTATAACCATTTAAGATAATGTCCATCATCCTTCCTGTGAAACAACAGTCTTTTCTGGGTTGGAATCAAGGCCCCTGCCATGAAGGCTGATGCCAGCCGATGGGAGGCTATACAACACTACAGTCTCTGAGTACCGAGTTAATCTACTAAGATTTTGGTTCTTTGGGTACATAAACTGGTAAAGCATTGACATAATAGTTATCAAAGGAAGGAGGGAGGAAGAGCGAGAGACCTCAGTATCAAAGCGAACAGTACAGGTAAAGGATTTTCCAGTGTCGGTGACAACAGTAACATCTTGGCCAGGCCTTATCTCACTGACACTGCTCGGGAGGTCTATGCTGTAACGCTCATGCCCTGTGAGGCCCAGTGTCTCAGCATCCTCACCAGGCTTGAAACAAAGAGGAATAATGCCCATTCCCACCAAATTGCTTCGATGAATTCTCTCAAAGCTCTTGGCAATGACTGCTTTAACTCCCTGGCACCAAAAAGGAAAAAATAAGTGAATCAAAATACATTAACAGTGCACAGAAAGAAAAAGAATATAATATGATTCACGGAACACGCAAACTCACAAGTAACATTGGGCCCTTTGCAGCCCAATCTCGGGAACTTCCACTTCCATACTCTGCTCCAGCTAGAACAATGGTGTTGTGGCCATCAGCCTTGTACCTCTGAAAATATCGAGCAAACACATGGTTTCAGTAATGGTACATCCATCAGTTAAGGGGAAAAAATGCACATGAAAACATCAAAAACACGCATGCACATACAGGCACCCCCAGACTCCAAGCAGCTTAAAAGTTCCCATTAGTCTGATTTCATTAAAAATATAAGCTCCTGTCTACCACATTAGAAGCTTCAAGAAATAATTTGCTGATTTTTTTTTTAAAGACCAATTTTAATCATCTTGTAGCAGAGGGAAAAAAAGCAACATATCGATCCCACTATGCTGATAAGTATTATCATTATAATTATCAAAGCCTAACCTCATGTATTTCAGGAAGGCTTCAGGAGATCTACTTTTTCCACTCATTTCCTTCTAGGAATAAGTTATCAACAACCTAGCATCGGGCTTTTTTTTTATTGAAATAAAATTCAATGCATATGTTTCAAAACTTCTTTATGAATTGGGATCCTCTGTGGGGGTTTACCTACGGTGAGCGGGTGGAGCAACCATGGTCCATCACGTCACCGTGGGGTAAAACCTCACCAGATCCGGACTCCTTTATAGGTAAACCCAGGCTTGAGACCAACCCTGGAAGGAATTGCTGAAAAAAAATGTGAATATATATCTCACCATTGCTGCATCAAACACATAAAGTTTTTCTCCTGTTGGAATGTGAATTGTCCTTGGGCCAACTTCTCCTTTCAGAAGCTTGTTGACAAGGCGCATATTGGCAAAGGTTCCCCTTGCCATCACCTCATCATTGCCACGGCGACTGCCATAAGAGTTAAAATCCTTGCGATCAACCCCACGCTCAAGGAGGTACTTTGCAGCAGGGCTGTCCTTGTGGATGCTTCCAGCCGGTGATATGTGATCAGTTGTAATGCTATCACCAAAGTTGAGCAAACAATATGCATCCTTTACTCCGTGGGGGCCAGGAGGGTCCATGTTCATTTTCTTGAAATATGGAGGCTCGTGAATATAGGTTGACTTGGGATCCCATGAGTAGAGAGTGTTGGCTGGAACTGATAGTTGGTTCCACATAGGGTTGCCCTTGGTGATTGCTTCATAAGTGCTCCTGAACATGTCAGGCAGCACACTGGATTGGACAACCTGGATACCATTATAACATAAAAAAAATTAACATTGTCCTGGAAATTCACTTGAGATAAAGAGAATACTGGAAAAAAATGAAGCTACGCTGCATGCTATTCTTCGATATTTTCAACAAGTGTTTATTTATTGATCTATCAGACACAAAACTTCATCATATCAGTCCAGTCCAAATGGATAAGTAATGCAGAAATTTGCCATCTTCTTTTGAAGAGCAAATTGATTACACTTTTGCTCATTTTCTTCTCGTCTAATGTCCCAACGACACATGCAGAGGCCTCACTGTTGAAACACAATATATTATACAGTCTGCAAGGAAGTTCAATCTTAAACTGAGCATTTGACACAAATTTCTGAGCTGTAAATGATTGTCACAA
Organism: Litsea cubeba; assembly: GCA_012931725.1. Classification (NCBI taxonomy): domain Eukaryota; kingdom Viridiplantae; phylum Streptophyta; class Magnoliopsida; order Laurales; family Lauraceae; genus Litsea; species Litsea cubeba. The sequence goes on from CM022951.1 coordinate 3,029,863, forward strand.
GATTGCATATATAGGCTTCTAGTCTAGCTTGCAGAAAGAAAAAACTGGCAGGGGGTTTTGTCAAAAAACAAAAAGAAGGGGCAGTCAATGTAGCGAGAAAGGCGTTCAGGACACAAACCATAGGATAAATGGAGCATAGACAACAAAACAACTGTTTGTGTCCAGGTAAAAAATAATAAAAGAAAAGGCTCAATATACAAATAAAATCCAACACTCAATGTTTTGCAAATGAAGACAGCAGACTGAAGAATGTAATAGGGGTCTGTATCTACCTCAGCAATTTCTTCATTGGATGGCCAGATGTCCTTAAAAAAGACTCTCTTTCCATCTTTCCCTGTTCCAATTGGTTCCTTCTCAAAATCAAAGTCAACCTGAAGATTCATATCACACCGTAAAACCATGTCATGATGTGGCAGCAATTGATAGAAAATTGCTAAATAAATGCGTAACTATGAAGGAAAAAAAGTGGAAAAATGTGGGTGCTAATAGATAATGCTTAAATATCTTGTCAAAGTTGGCAGAACTTAATATAGAGCACCACTATCATTGTCAAAGCCTTATCCCATCCCATCCCATGATGCGCCAAGGTTTACAACATCAGCCAATACAAACCAGGAACTGGATTTGGTAAATACAATATTTTAGCACAAATATTGGTGTATTGGGAAGCTGTTGGTTGTGCGTTGGTTGTTACACGAAGAGCTTCTTTGTGTAAAGCCACGGAAGAGGAAAGGCGGGTTTCCACTTCTGCAGAAACAAAATCCGGGAGTGGTTTTTTTTTCTTCTTATTTTTTAATTTATTTTAAATCTTCAGATTTCATCACAGATGAGCAAACATTGTGCATTACGGAAATGGGTAGCTGCCTAAAAGGTTGAACTTTTCCATATTCCAAATGAAATGCGTTACGGAAATAGGTGCCCTGCTTCCATGGAAACCGCCTTTAGCTAAGGGGCCCTAAAAGTTTGATCTTTTCCATATTCCAAATGAAATAGTTTTCGTCAATTGATTGTCCCAAACTCTCAGTCAGCTCCATCTTCCAATGTCAAGATCATCACCGAAGTCTTTCCCCATCCTGGGGCTGTCTTTGTTAGTAGCTCCAGTCTGCTGAAGATGACATCAACAACCCACATGATTGATTGAGAAGGTGGGTGTGTGTGTGTGTGTGTGTGTGTGTGTGTGTGTGAGAGAGAGAGAGAGAGAGAGAGAGAGAGAGAGAGAGAGAGAGAGAGAGAGAGAGAGAGAGAGAGAGAGAGAGAGAGAGAGAGAGAGAATTCTTAAATTAAAAATAATCTAGAAGTGGTCTATTCTCAGTAACTGCAATGACATTTATACAAGATTTATTTAAAGAGAAAAAATCCAAAATGCAAATATATATATAAAGATTCCAAGTTCCAACTGATCTAAAACAATTGAAGAAATAAAAAATAGCATAACTTTTAACCAAATAAAAATAAAATCTTGCTTAAAAGACAAGGTGGGCTTGCTGGGTCTGATGAATTCGAACTGGATCTTGGGCCTGAGCTTCCAAGGAGGTCCAAGGCCTGGGCCCAACTGATGAAGCCCAAGTCGTTAATACCCCACTTCAAATTGATGGTGGTGAGTCAACCACCATCAATTTGTCAACAAAGAACCGGTGTTTCACCCGTTGTAGAGCTTTCGTGAAGATGTTAGCAATTAGAAGATTAATATACCAAGGGCTCCACAAGCAACGGTATATTACTTTGACACCATGGCAATTTAGACATTACGAGCTATTACAATGAAGACACCATGGCAATTTAGACATTACGAGCTATTACAATGAAGACAGGCCCGATCTTTGCAGGAGGTGTTCTATAACACCCTGGTAGCAGCCTCCTATCGCGAAATATATGAAGCAAAAATATGGTGGCAAAGTCTAAAGCCACAGTTAAGTATAGGGCTATGGCCCATATGACATGTCATGGGAGCTTATATGGCTAAAGCATTTTTTGAGTTATCATTTCCTATGACTACAATCACCATGCATTTTGAAAACCAAACGGTGATTCACATAGCCTTCAATCCAGTCTCATAGCCTCTAATCCAGTCTCCCATGAGTACACCACGCATAGGGAACCTGTTGTAATTTTATAAGTGTTACAGGGCAGGATTGCACAACTTGCAAGCATCTTCACCAAAACTTTTCCACCAGATCGGATGCAATGTATTTTAGACCACTTGGGGACGATACATATCTATGCCTCAGCTTAAGGCTGAGCGTTGGAGGATAATTTATGCTCCCAAGTAGTGCCATATGATATTTATTTATTACTTTTTTTACACTTAACTTAAATGGTATGGGGTCAATCTGATAAAATTTTAGAAAAAAAGAAACATCCTAGTGTTGGTAATTCTCAAAATAGTAAAGAACCTTTTAGACCCACATTGGATATGATTGAAAATAAAATGCCATTTATTAATGCTTCCTAGTGTAACCCTACTGAGTTGGTATGGAAGGCATGGGCTTGGCCTTGGAGCTTTAGGACTCATTCAGGAGCCCTATCTTTTGCCATTTATCGAGCCTGACTTGAGTTGACCCAGTATCTATTTGAGTTGGGTTGGTTTGGGCTTAACTTAGTATGAGCAATTGCCCCCAAAATTTTCCCATTTTCTCCTTCCAGTTTCCATCTTCAGTGAAGATGCAATTTATTAAAAAAAAAAAAAAAAGATAGGGGAAAATTTTAAGTAAAATTTATCAGCAAGATTACATACTGTTCCAGCAAGGGCATATGCAACAACTAAAGGAGGTGAAGCAAGATAATTAGCCCGAGTAAGAGGATGCACACGGCCCTCAAAGTTACGATTTCCAGAGAGCACTGCTGCAGCAATTATGTCTGGAGAAGAAACCACAAATATTTAACAAAGAGATTAAGAATCTTACGAAGGTAAAAAGTGTTAATGAACAATCAAGGCCCAAGTTCATGACCCACTTGTATAGAAGATAACTTTTCTTTCTTTCTGCAATTCCATTTTGTTGAGGGGTATATGTACAAGATCGCTGAGATATTATCCCTTTTTGTTGTAACAAATTTTGAAATTGATGGGACACATATTCCCCCCCCTGAATCCGATCGTAAGATTTTGATGCAAGTAGAAAAATGATTTTCGACATAAGCCAAATATTTTTTTAATGCATCGAAACTTCCGATTTGAAGCGTAACAAATAAACCCATGTGAACCTACTATGGTCATCAATAAAGGTGACAAAGTATTTATAGTGAGTATGAGAAATTACTGGAGTAATACCCCAAACATCACTATGAACAATATCCAAGCATTTAGAAGCCAAAGTGTCATGCATAGGAAATGGAATTACAGAAAGAAAGAACAGACATCTTCTATACAAGTGGGTCATGAACTTGGGCCTTGATTGTTCATTAACAAAAAGAAGAAGAAAAGATCATGTGTGCAGGCATCTATGGGAACACTGATCCAATTCATGGTTTGCAGGTGGGCACACTGATGACAGTAAAACATTTAGGAAGCTGGACCCCACAAAGATTCTCACTGTTGGTCCTCTTTTCCCGCAATCAATGAACAGATAAAATAAAAGAGAATATCATAGTTATATCTGAATTCATTATTCAAAACAATCAGGATTTTATAAAGGGAAAAAAGATGGAAATTCATGGCATTATAACCCCCCCATCCACCCCCCCGCAAACCCCCCCCCCCCCCCCTGCCCCCTCTTTTAAAAAAAAAAAAAGAACCACCACCACAAAAAGAAAGGAACACACACACAAAAACAAATTAAAATAGAAAAAAAAATTATAAAGAATTATAAATGTGAACTCAATAATGTTGATTGCATAAATGGCAACGGTACCATTTTCTGAAATTGCAGAAGCGACAGACTCATTAAGGTCCCCAGAGTTCCCGATGCATGTAGTGCAGCCATATCCAACAATATGGAAACCCTGCTGGTTGAGATACTCTTGGAGGCCACTACATAAGCAAAATGAATGGCATGAACCAATGTTTGACTCAAAATAAATAAATAAAAACACCAATAAAAATGAATTCTTAGAAAATTCTCCAATCTATTGATCCTATCATAGGTACCTTTTAAGCAAATATTTGGTGACAACTCCAGAACCTGGAGCAAGACTTGTTTTAATCCATGGCTTAACCTGATAATGTATCAATTCAGTCAGTCATAGGTAATAGACATCAGTACTGATCTTTCAGCCAAATAAAACAAGCAGAGATGATCACGCATGCATCAAGACAAAATAAATAAAGGTAGGAAATGGAGTTTAAATGTTGGCACTAACCTGCAAACCCAACTGACAGGCTTTCTTGGCGACCAAACCAGCCCCAAGCATGACACTTGGATTTGAGGTATTTGTGCAGCTGGTGATGGCTGCTATGACAACACTTCCATGTTTGAGCTCTGCAGGCTGTCCATTGAATGAAAACTTTGCAACTTTGTCTTGGGATTCTTTTGGGACTGCAAAGCCCTGTTAAGTGATAATGGATGTGAAGCTAACAACTGAAATCAATGAAGTATTACATAATACAAGCTTACGAACATTAAACTTCAGGCAACACAGGGACACTCTTGAATTGGGAGGAACCAAATCATATTGAATTTAAGTCACGATAAAAGGTCAAAAAATTGCAAACCGATTAAAGATCTCACCAATCATGAGTAAAAACCACTTGGTTTCCACGCAAATGCATGCCAAATCCAGACCTGAATGTTGGTATTCTTCCGTCGTCAATTTAAAAGTTGAAATGGACTTCCATAGAAACTGACTTTACCTACTTCTATTTGTCGGCAACACTGTAATCACATGACTCCAGTTTTCATAGTGGTGCAAAAAAAAATGTATAGGCAAACGCCAAACTTGGAAAAGTTGAGCAATAAATGTTTGAAATTGGTGAGTAAAGGAGGATTCTATAATTAGAAAGGAAGCGCATTGGAAAATGGTTAAGACAAATTGTTGAAGAGAATGAAGGTTTAGAAATTGTTTTCTCTTTAATTTGCAAAGAGAATAAGAGTGATTTTATGCTCTGGGCTGGTCTGATGATGAGAATGCGAAGAAATCTGATGACATTGAAAGGGTAAATTGCTCTGACAAGGTGCCTCAAAATGCTATTTGCGATAGGATGAAAATTTATAGAGAATTGATGAGTGACAAAATCTACATTGTTCATTCCACCGTGATCAACCTATAGATTCAAAGAGAAGAGAAACCTAGTCTTTCCCAAATGGGAATTGTTCAGATACCCCATATGAGGGCTCTTTTTTGGATTGCAGAGTGTGGGCAAATGTCTTCAAACATTTGTGTTTTTATATTTTTTTTACAGTTATTTAATGCTTATTTCTGAGCCCAATAATAGGCTAGGGGTCCTTGTTTGTTATTGGGAGTTATATGAACTTAAAAAAATGAATATGATTGGTCACACAAATATTTCTGATCTTTACGACAAATGGAAGTCTGGGTTTTCTTTAGCTAAAGGGAGACTTCTTTGGCGTTCCCATCATTTGGGCTATTTGGAAGGAGACAGACCAGAGATGTTTTGAGGGTAAGTCTTCTTCTACAGCTGATGTTCTTGCAAGTGCTAGATTTCATGCGGCTTCTTCGGTTTCTATTCTTCCAGACTTTTGGGGTGTGCCTTTAGAGACCATTTTGCTTAATTGGAGGGACCCGTCTCCTCTTAATTGTTGGGGCGGTTTCTTCTTCCTTTTTGGGGCCTTTAGGGATCTATTTTTTCGTTTTCGATGTTGTTTTTGGTTTCTTGTTTTCTTTTTCACTTTTCAGTACATCCCTTTTGTACTGCCTTTTTGTTCAATACAATTATCCGTTCAAAAAAAATATATACTATAGGGTACGTTGTGATTTTTTTGGACTTATCCAATTGCCATTTTCTCACACAAATATTCAACATATTGAAGTATTGAAAAAAATTGTAACAATGTTCCAAGTCAAGAGTATTGGTTAACAACTTAGATTAAATAGTCAATTTTATAAGACGATAGTTACTCTTTGTATGGAACTAAATATTGTGCAATGGAAAAAAGAGAAAAAGTTAAAAATACAAATTGCGCAAATGCATATTCTAAAAGAGATCTGAACAGTTACAAAAGGGAGCGGTAACGAGTGTGAAAACTACCCGTGGAGAGACAAGTGAATTCCCAATGACCATCGGTTTGCAGCAAGGGTCAGCCCTTAGCCATTACCTCTCTGCATTGATTATGGATGAGTTAACTACTCATATTCATACTCAAGAGGAGGCACCATGATGTATGTTGTTTGCAAATGATATAGTGTCGGTGGATGTATCAAGAGATGGAGTGAATGCAAAACTCGAGAGATGGCAGGAGGCTTTAGAATCCAAAGGCTTTAAAATAAGTCGTGCAAAGACAGAATACAAAGGAAGCACGGACACGCTGACACGGCATTTCACAAAAAAAGTAGGACACGGACACGTCGGGGACACGTTAATATTTAAATAATAATAATATCTAATCATATACTAAAAGATAATATCATTTTAACTTTGTAATCAATCTACCAATCAAATAAATAAAAATTCAAGTACCAGTGTACCACTATACCAACTAACAAACATATCAAATTATCATATAGCAATACAAAACTGAAACATAATTCATAATCATTAAACATGAAATATCCATAGTTCCATAAAATCCATACAAAGAAAAGGGAGGTGACGTGAGGGTGAGCCGCCGCCCTGTTTCAGCTTCCCCCTTTCGATCGTCTAAGACAGAATGCAAGAATGGCCTAGCCTCTGCCTTATCTTTTATTTAAGTTAACAAAATTGCATTTAGGCCCTTTTGTTTTTTTCTTTTTCTAATTTAAAGTCCTAGCGTCTGCCTTATCTTCCTTTTTTTCCTTCCAACTAAAAGAGATTTTTTTACAAACGGCCCCCTTCTCTTTTCATTATTATAATTTTAATACTTTTCTCCAACTAAAACAGCCAACGTGTCCCCGGTGTGTCCGAAAAATAAAATATAAAAAAATAAGCATGACACCATTTTTGGCGTGTCGAATACGTGTCCGGGGCGTGTCCGTGTCCGACACCCGGAGAGGTGTCCGTGCTTCCTAGACAAAATATATGGAGTGTAACTTCAGTGGTCATATACAAAGAGCTAAAACTACTGTCAGCAAGGATGAAAATAGCGCCCGCCGCCAAAACGCTACATAGCGTAATGGTGCGATTGAAAAAAATCGTAAAAAAAATCTAAAAAAATTGTAGAAAATCTGGAATATTGGAAAATGAGAGAAAATGTGTTTTTTTTTTTTTTGAAAAGTAACTAAGATAAGGGGTCGTAGCGCCCCCCTCATTGAATAAGGTCTTGTATCGCTGTATAAATAGAAAACAATAGTAATGATTATTTTTTTTCACATGTATTCATATTGCTTAGTTATGCTAACTTAGAAACTAATGAAAGGCTCATTAAAAAAAAAATAATAACAACAATAATAAAACTATGTCATGAAGTCAATACTTAAAGACTTAAGAGCACCTAGAGAAAAGAATACCTCTACCAAAGGGGGTGTCTAATAGGATGTACCTAGAGAACTCAATGTATCGACTGTAATTCGGCAAGATCATGTGCTTTTTTGTGTTCTTCTAAACATAAAATGGTAGAAGAGTTGCGTAGAAATGTTATTTTGAGAGAAAAAGAAAAGAAACAAGTCTTATTATGCATTTTAAAAAATTTTGGAAAGTAGGAATCTCTCTCACTCCATAGCGGCCCCCGTCTATGGACGTGAATGGCGCTAAATACCATTTAGCGTAGAAGTGAAGACCGCTACGCCCGATATAGCGGCCGCTACGTAGCTATTTTGATCCATGACTGTCAGAATTGAAACCTAGGAGATACCACAAAGAAATTCATTCCATTACCTTGGCTCGATAACTAGTAAGGATGGGGAGATTGATGAAGATATCGAACACGGGATAAAAGCGGGATGGTAGAAGTCGAGACTTGCTTCTGGAGTGCTTTGTGACTGACAAATGCCAACAAGATTGGAGGAAAAATATTACCAGACGGTGATTAGATAAACTATGACCTATGGAGCAAGACGTTGGCCAATCAAGAAGCAACATGTGCACAAAATGGATGTAGCAAAGATGAGAATGTTGAGGTGGATGTGTAGGAAGGATAAAATTAGAAATGAGTGATTTCGAGAGCATTTAAGGAATAGGGGGTAGAATTTAGGAAACTCGTTTGACATGGTTTAAGCATGTCCAATGGAGGCTGGCAACGGCATCGGTAAGGAAAAGTTTGGCCCACCAAGAGGAAAGGGTAGGCCGATGAGGACGTGGATGGAGATAGTAAAAATAGATCTGAAAAAGTAAAACTTACCTGGGGATTTGGCTCACGATAGATCAGAATGGAAAAATAGAATTCATGTAGCCAACCGCAACATAGTTGGGACAAGGCTTTGATGATGATGATTTGAAGAGTTACAAGAAATGATATAATTAGAAATGCGCACATAAGAAGAAACTTAAGGGTAGCTTCAATAAGAGAGAACATTAAGGGGGTTTTGTCATCTTCACATGTGATATGGAAATGGTTACATGTGCAAATGAGTCACATTTGAAACACATTTGACTGTTTGTCATTTTCACATCACTTCACATGTGGATCTGAGTACACTTAATAATTCACCATCTTTCTCTAATTTCTCAAAATCCATGTTTGTCGTGACATGAAATTTGACCACCTAGCCGTTTTTAGCCTTCCAAAGAAGATGAACACCTCGGATCATGAATTAGGGGGCCATAGAAGTCCAGATAAGCAGATCCAAGGGTCTGGAGTTTTTCTCAAATTTCTAAAATTCCATGAAGCATAAAGACCTGAAATTTGATCCCCTGGCCGTTTTTGACCTTCTAAAGAGGATGAATGGTTCAGATCTTAAAATAGAGGCCCATGGGAATGAAAATTTTGAAGGAAAAAAAAAAAAGGACGACCCCAAATCACATCTGTTTCACTGAAGCACACACCTATGAACAGTGAGATGTGTCACGATTTACTAGGGCTATGGGATACATAAAGTTTGGGCTCAAAATCCAACCATTTTCACACCATGATTTACTCATGTGATGAGTAAATGGTCCAGACAAGCATGAGATGCATAACAGTAATGCATAAACCCCCATTGGCATATGTAAATGTGTCCAAACAAATTACCCCTTTGGGGCTGTTTGAGTAATTTACATGCAAAGTATTGTGAAGTAAATGGTCAGTTCAATATACAAGAAAATAAGTGGGGGTCAAATACAAAAGTACTAAATTTAAAAAAGCGCATCTTCTTCTTCTTTTTTTTTTAAAAAGTCAAAAAGCTACCCTCTCATGCTACTAAATGACAAAAAACCCTCTTCATTTTGCCAAAAAAGTTAAAAAACTACTCTCTTGCCACTAAATGACAAAAAGCCATTACTTGCCCTTTTGTCATTTAGTACTTCTTGATTTGACCCCTCCTTCTTCTTTTATTCTCTCTTGATTTGACCCTTCTCTTCAGTTTACCATACAAGTAAATTACCCAAACAGCCCATTAGGGCTTGTTTTGATAATTCACTTGTAAAGTGAAGTGAAGTGAAGTTTCAAATCAAGAGAGAATAAAATATGAGGGGGTCTAATCATAGTGTGATGGCCTTTTGCTTTTAGTGGCTTGATAAGGAATATTTTTTACTTATTTTTTTTGTAAAAAGTAGATGATTTTTTGTCATTTAGTAGCTTGAGAAGTTCTTTTTTTTAACTTTTTTTTAGAAGGGGGGAATTTTGAGTATTTGTACTTCTGATATGCCCCCTCATCTTTTCATGTCTCTTAAATGGAGGCTTTACTTCACTTCACTTTACAAGTGAATTACCCAAACAAGCCCAATGCCATTTGAAATGGATTGTGCACATAGATAAAAGACCAGAAACAGCCCCCATCAGACGTATTTAATGGTTACGTGTGCTCTCAGTTCACAAAATACAGATATACCAACAGCTCACCTTGAATCCAACTTTGTTATCTAAACATGACTGCCAATCTGCCTTCATTTCCTTCAAGGAAACCCGATCATGAGGTCTAACACAGAAAATACATGAATATAGTGATGATGGATTAAATAAATGTAGCGATATATAAGCTGATGACGAGCAAAGGATCTATAAAAGAAAATACCTCTTTGGACCTGAAATGCAGGGTTCAACATCTGCAAGGTCCAATTCCAAATAAGACGAGTACACACTCTCCTTTTGCGGCTGGATCCAGAACATCAGTAAGTCAAGAGCTGCTCACAGTAACATAACTATTTTGAGAATAAAATTTACCTCATTGTAGTCCACAAACATTTTGTTGGCTCGCAGATAGGCTTCTATCATTGATACCTACAACTCAAACAAAGCAAGTGACTATAATTGATCACAAATCTATTTGCAATTCAGCTAGTCAGTTTTTATAATACAACACTTACAGTTTCCTCACTTCTTCCAGTCAACTTGAGATATTGCAAAGTAACATGATCTACAGGAAAGAAACCCATAGTTGCTCCATACTCAGGTGACATATTAGCAATAGTGGCCCTGTCAGCCAATGATAATTCACCCATCCCTTCACCTATATGTAAAGAAAAACTTTGGAAGTTAGAATAAGCAGAGAAGGTAAATTGAAATGAAACATTAATTTGTATCCATATTAACTCAAAAATTGAGATTACCATAAAACTCAACAAACTTGCCAACAACACCATGCTTTCTCAACATTTGGGTCACAGTTAAAACCAAATCAGTAGCCGTAACACCATTACGTAATTTACCAGATAACTTGAACCCAACAACACCAGGCAGCACCATACTCATAGGCTGTCAAGACAGTTAAAACAGGGAAAAGTTAGCTGAAAAAGTGCATTGAAACATTCATGAGTTTGTAGATATGCCATGCATGCTTTAAACAAGTGCAAACAAGACAAGCAACAACATGAAAGGATAGCATATATTTTTCCAACCAGCAATAGTAAACAAGTAGTCTGCTCCCATAGATTGCAAAGAATCATTTTCTCCATGCAATTATTGTACAAACCCCTGCAGACTATATGTAACAACTCCTAAAAGAAACTAAATAAATTCAAGACTCCTCACGTACAATAATATCATACCTGACCAAGCATTACGGCCTCTGCTTCGATTCCTCCAACTCCCCATCCAGCCACTCCTAAACCATCAATCATAGTAGTGTGTGAATCAGTTCCAACCACACTATCAGGGTACAGCATGCCATCAGTGTTGAACACAACCCGGCCAAGATATTCCAAATTAACCTGAAATTTCATTGCAATGACTGACTTGAAATAGATTCCAATTGTAAAAATATCATCATCTTTTTCTTTTTTTTACAACATGACTGGAACCCTCAACATCATGGTTGCAACAATGGGGACGATCCAACTGTGCTGATATGTGTAAATAATCTATTAAAGGTAGCAACCATCCAACTGTGTTAAAATGGGTAATCCATCTATAAAAGGTAATCTTAGTTAGATTGTACAGACAATGACAAAGCTCTTTTACCTGGTGCACTATACCAGAGCCTGGCGGAACAACAAGCATGTTCTTAAACGCATTAGATCCCCACTTAAGAAATCCAAATCTCTCCTTGTTCCGCTGGAATTCAAGCTCCATATTTGCCTGAACAGCATTTTCTGATCTTGCCACATCAACCTGAACCGAGTGATCAATAACAAGATCCACTGGAACCTGCATGCAACAATTCATCAGAAAGCACATAAAAATCCAGTAATAATATCAATAATGATAACTAATAACAACCCCGACGACAAGGACGACAACGAAAATAATAATAATACAGAAAAATAAGATATGCCCTTCACTTTTAAGCATAAATTGCATACTTCGCTGGAAGTCTTCTGTTAATCCATACTAAATTCAACTAGTAGCAATGAATTCATTGTTATTTGTTAAGGAACTTACATGGTCATCTATGCCAAACAGGAAGCATATACAAAAAGATTTCATTGGGTACTAAATGCATTATTCATTTGAGAATTTTTTTCATTTTTCTTTCCAGTATGCACATATTTTCCTCCCTTGCAAGGGATAACCACTTGAAGCACTAGGAACACTGGAAAATACTCGAGGAAGACACGGTTGAATATTCATGTCTAAAAAAAATTTCCCTATATTCTTAGACGATCAAGATAAAAACAACAAAAAAATACGCACCAAGGGATTGATCTTACTAGAATCACTGCCAAGCTTGTTCATAGCATCCCGCATGCAAGCAAGGTCAACCACAGCAGGCACACCAGTAAAATCCTGACCAAAAATAATAACAGTTACAGACTTGCAAAAGTAGAACAGCGAAAACTAGCCCTTGCAAAGTAAGATTGGCTTTGCAAAACGAACCTGCAATAGCACACGTGCAGGCTTGAAGGGGATCTCAACTTGCTTCGGGGAAGTGTTTTCCCAATCAATAATTTTCTCAACATCTTCCTTGGTGACTTGGAAGTTGTCACAATTACGGATTGCCGACTCGAGAAGAATCCTGATTGAGTATGGCAACTTATCTGAAATAACGAACAAGGCAGATCAATCTTGTGAAAGAAATTATGAAAAAAAAAATGCTATAATTTGGCAATAAAAAAGGAAAAAAGATAATATAGCAGAAATTGACGCAAATACAGATGACTGAGGTATGCCATTCAATGTTGGAGACCATCAGCACAAAGTTAAGGCAGTACAGATGCAAAAACAGGTCAAGGTATCAAAACAATGAGAAAAGAGGTGGGGGTGGTGGAAGAAAGACGAGGGAAAAAAACGGAGAAAACAGTTTGAAAACTCAATGCCCGAAAAACTATTTTCGTTAACTTACTTGGGAAAAGAATATAGATCCAAACTTTTATAATATAAAACCGTGATTTATACTACTAAATATGGATTATGCCTTTAATTAACCCAGTATGATGGGATTTTTAAAAATAAACAGAGACTTCTTCGTCACATATTGACATAGTATGAAATGTCAATAATACCCCTTTCTGTGATATCAAAAAGAAGTCACGATAGTGGGACTAATTTTCAAACTTTGGGATCTGGCTGGCAAGAGAGGAGAGGGACGATGGAGTTGGTAGCTGTATATTCATTGCAGTCATCATCTTCTGAAAGGAGCTTGAACGGATTGTTGGGTTTTTTAGTTGTTTCAAAAATTCAAAAGGTTTTTTACTTGAAAATATGTTTTGTCTTTTTGTTCTTTTGCTTTTATGTGAGAAGTGTAGGCTATTTAAGAACATGGCATCCCACATTATTAAAGTTCACTTCTTGAGAAGGCTTTAAATGCTTTTCCCTTTCCTATACACTTTAGAACAATTGAAGCCTTTTACCATAAGCTGTATGCGCGCGCACGAGTCCGGCTCAACCTGGGGTTCTGGGTCCGGAAAATGTTTAATCGGGCCGTGCGTCCACAACGCGCATCCTGCGTGAATATCGCGCGCAGGGGGGTGCAAATCCAGCCCAACCTGGCCTGGAGAGGGACCCATATTCTGATAAAGATATGGCCTACTTTTGCAGAAATTTCAAATTCCTTTTTCCTTCAAAAAACGTTTTATTAATTGCTTTATTAAAAAAATTTATTGCTTTTAAACGTTGATTCAAAAACACAGTTTTAATTGTTGTTAAACATTGTGGCTTAAATTATATTAATGTTGTTTAACGTTGTGATTAATCGCTGGTTTAAATGCTCAACGACAGTAATTTGTCTTATAAAAATACATGGTCTGGGTTCAAAATTCGACACAAAAAATTACTACTCTGTTCTCTTCTTTCTTCCCTTTCTCGTGAGCATTCTGTGGTTCTTGGAGATTGATCTGAACTCGGTGTGCAACCAAGCTTGATCTTTAGTGAAGGCCATTGTATCCTATGCAAGGATGAAAATAGCGGTACCGGCGGGCGTCTACGAAGCAGGCAATACGTAGCGTAGCGGTGATACGTAGCGGCGTAGCGGTGCGATTTGAAAAAATTGCCAAAAAAATCTGAAAAAATTCCAGAAAATCCAGAAAATTGTAAAATGAAAGAATATGTGGTTCTTTTGCAAAAGTAAGAAAAGGAGGCGTAGCGGTGCCTTCATTGCATGAGTCTTGTATCGCTGTTTGGTTATAAAATAATAGCATTGATCAATTTTTTCATATGTATTTATTGTTAGAATGTAAAGAGCAAAAATGAGAGAGAGAGAGAGAGAGAGAGAGAGAGAGAGAGAAGTTTGGAGGAAAAGTTGATCACTCAATGGAGGATCGACCAACCAATTTATAATCAATTTACCCTAATCACATGCTAGTAATCAGCAGAATTACAATCTAATTACAATCAAGAATTGAAGAATAAAGAATATCTAAAGAATATCCTAATCTCTATACATAGAAGAATATCAATGAAACAGCCTGTATAAGACTTATCCTAGACCCACACGTGGGATATTTTACATGGGTTAAAAACTGAATGGGCTGGGCCTAGGGCCTGTTAGCATAAGTCCATTATCTTCTACACTCCCCCTCAAATTGATGTGGTAAGGCAGAAAACATCAATTTGCTAGTGAGATCATGATGACGCGTTTTGGGGAGAGCTTTTGTGAAGATATCCGCCAACTGGTTAAGAGTAGAGACATGAGGCAAAGTGATCTTCTCCGTAACAACATGCTGACGGATGAAGTGGCAATCAATCTCAATGTGCTTTGTTCTTTCATGAAAGACCGGATTGTTTGCAATTCTAGTAGCACTGGTGTTGTCCCCATGAAGAGGTGTAGATCTACCAATGATGACACCGAATTCACAAAGAAGACGACCAGATGATTTCAGCACTCGCAGATGACATGGCCCGATATTCGGCCTCAGCAGAAGATTTAGAGACGGTGGTTTGCTTCTTGCATTTCCACGAAATTAAGGAGTCCCCAAGAAATATACACCAGCCAGTGCTAGAGCGCCGAGAATCTGGGCAACCAGCCCAGTCAGCATCCGAATAAGCTAATAAGTGCAGAGAAGCGCCCAAAGAGTAGAAGAGACCATGGTTGAGGGTGCCTTTGACATAGCAGAGTATGCGCAAGGCAGCAGCAAGGTGAGGTTTGTGAGGATTGCTCACAAACTGGCTAACCGTATGAACGGCATGAGAAATATCTGGTCGGGTCATAGTTAAGTAGAGCAAACTACCTACTATTCGCCGAAAAACAGAAGGATCATCTAGGGGCTGGCCATCATCCCTACGGATCTTGCTGTTCAACTCCATAGGAGTATCAAAAGTGTGAGCATCATCAAGTTGTGCCGAAGTGATTAAATCTTTAGCATATTTCCGCTGATGAACCCAAATGCCAGATTTGCTACGCAAGAACTCCAGCCCTAGAAAGTAGGTGAGAGGACCAAGATCCTTCATTCTGAAGTGGCGAGTGAGATGACATTTGAGATCCATAATACCGGCACTATCATTGCCACTGATAATCATATCATCAACATAGACTAAGAAAAATGTGTAGCCTTTTGATGTCCATCGGAGGAAGAGGGAACTAACAGAGTGACTCTGGCGAAATCCAACTTGAAGGATAGCGGCCCGAAATTTATCAAACCAAGCCCTGGGAGCCCGCTTAAGTCCATAAAGAGCTTTCCTCAATTTACAAACATGGTGTGGAGGACAAGCATAACCCGGAGGTGGTTTTAAATAAACAGTTTCATGTAAGTCGCCATGAAGAAAGGCGTTTTTGACATCCATTTGCCATAGGGGCCAGTTACGGGCTGCAGCTACACAAAGAAGGGTGCGAACAGTGGTCATTTTAGCCACTGGTGCAAAGGTCTCCTCATAGTCAATCCCATATTCCTGCTTATAACCTTGGGCAACCAATCTGGCTTTGTAGCAGTCAAGACTCCCATCAGAATGAACTTTGATGGAATAGATTCATTTACTGCCGATTACAGAGGCGCCGACAGGGGCCGGTACCAATTCCCATGTTTTGTTTGCTTCAAGAGCAAGCAACTCCTCAGTCATAGCATCCTGCCAGTATGCAATCTTCAAAGCTTGTGAATAAGATGTAGGTATAGGAGCACTATCCAAAGAAGTGAAAAGAGCAGGAAAGCCATATCTGTCAGGAGTAACAGAAGGACGACTAGAGCGTCTCAGGGGTATGACACTATCAGTGGAGGAAGCATTAATACCTGAGGATGCAGTAGGTGGCACTGGGAGAAGATCAGAAGAATGAGTCCCCACAGGAGGAACCTTGTTCCGCCGGACATAGACATTGGTAATAGGTGGTGGTGGAGAAGTAGTTGCAGGAAATTGAGGCAAATAAGATACAGTAACCGGATGAGTATCCAAACGCAAAGAAAAGAAAGGAATGTGTTCCAAGAAGATCACATTACGAGATATCCGCATGCGATTCTCAGATTGGTCATAACATAGAAATCCCTTGTGTTCAGTACTGTAACCTAGGAAGAGACATTTGGCAGCCTAATGGGACAACTTAGTGCGCTTTGTAGGTGGAAGATGGACAAAGCATAAACAACCAAAAACACGCAAGTGAGAATATGAAGGAGTATGACCAAAGAGAGCTTCATATGGAGTAGTCTTTCCTAGAACGGAGCTAGGATGACGATTGAGGAGATATACAGCAGTCTGTGCAGCATCACACCAAAATTTGGGAGGAACTAAGGATTCAAGCAGGAGAGTTCGAATAGTTTCAAGAATATACCTGTTCTTCCTCTCCGCAACACCATTTTGCTGAGGAGTATGTGGGCAGGATTTTTGGTGAAGAATGCCTTTATCAGAAAGAAAGGCAGAAAAATCATGGGACATGTATTCTCCGCCGGAGTCAGACCTAAGAATTTTTATCTCCTTTTGAAATTGTGTGTGAACCATATTATAAAACTTTTGGAAAAGAGAAAAGACTTCAGATTTGAAGCGCATGAAATAAATCCAAGTGAATCGAGAATGATCATCAATAAAGGTCACATAATATTTAAATCCTGTCCGACTTAATGTGGGTGCAATTCCCCAAACATCAGTGTGAATGATATCAAAAGATGTTAATGCACGAGAACGATGAATGGGAAATGGCAAAATATGACTCTTACTCAAACAACACGTTGCACATTTTGATTGAAGGAAAGAGGACATCATTTTATTATCAATAGTGGGTTCTAAACAACCAATTTTAAACAAGGAAAGTAAATAAGCATTATTTACATGACCAAGACGACTATGCCAGATAGTCCACAATTTATTGAAATTAGGAGAAGAAGAAGAAAATAGGGAATGATGTCCAATGTCCAGCAGAAAAAGTCGACCATGTTTACTCCCCGTCACGATCACTCTCCCAGTTTGCCGCTCCTGTATGACACAACCAGTGGAAGAAAAGTTAATATGGTACCCATCATCAATAAGTTGTCCGACTGAAAGTAAATTGGCTGATAATTTTGGAACAAAATAGACATTGGAAAGATGGAGGGACTGGCCAGAGACACTAGATAAAGTAATGGTACCAATTCCAGAAATGAGTAATTGGTCTCCATTATCAGTAGTTATTTTGTATTTGCCAAGGTAAGGGTGAGAGGCTGTAAAGCTATGTTCCACAGAAGTCATGTGGTTTGATGCTCCTGAATCTAGAAACCAGGTAGATGGGGTAATGGAGGAAGACCTATAGATTGAAGAATGAAAAGCAGGAAATGCTAGAGGAGACTGAGTTTGATACCGACCACCATTAAAACCCATGGATGCATATGCGGAAGTCACCGTGTTCTGAATCAGTTCTTGAATCTGGGCTGAAGTCATGGATACAGCCCCGGAAGAAGCGCTTCCTGTGTCAAGCAGAGATGCTTGAACTTGGAATGCAACCGGTCGGAGCCCGGTGGAAGGATTTTGCTTCTGCTGGGGTCCATTCTTTCGCTGTAAGCTGCGACAATCATCAATAAGATGACCAGAGCGTTTGCAATATCTGCACACCAATTTCTTTCGACAATTCTTGGCCAGATGACCGAAGCCTTTACACTCATAGCATTGAGTAGGCTTCTGATTGGGGGCTGCCAGAAGGGCAGACTCAGTCTGAAGAGAAGCTAGGGAGGCCTGTGGTTCTTCAAGAATGGTACGCTGAGAGTTTAGGCGAAGTTCTTCGCGAAGAACTTCTTGGAAGCATGTGTCCAGGTTTGCTGTTACTTCTCGATTCATGAGAGCCGACTGAACAGATTCGAATTCAGGTCTGAGATTCATAAGGAACTGGCTGATGTGGGTTTCCTCTTGTAATTTAAGAGCCTCAGACAGAAACCCAGCAAAAACAGTTTGAACAATCATAGCATCCCTCTCAGTCCATAAGGTGAGAAATCCATTGAAGTACGCTTGCACAGATTTATCACCTTGACTGAATTTTGCAATTTCACTATCTAGTTGAAATTTGCGAGCTTTATTTGTTTGATGATAAACATTCTTAAGATGACTCCACATATCAGATGCGGCAGTATATGCTTGAAGAGCAATGGCAAGAGAAGTGTCAATGGAGTTAAGAATCCAAGTGATGACCTTAGCATTTTCTTTTGACCAGGTGGGTAATGCTTTTGTGTCAGTAGTGTTGGCAGTAGGTTTAGTTATCGATCCATCAAGATAACCAAACAGTCCTTGGCCTGCTACAAAATTCTTTAGATGAAAGGACCAGGCCATATAATTATTCCCATTAAATTTAACGGGAATAATATCGTATTTTTCCATTGATAACAATTTCAGCAGGAAGAAGAAGAAGAACCAGCAGAGATGCAAGTAACACAGCAGCAGAGAAGAACTAATCACAATGTAGAGAAATGTAATCTGCTATGATTCCACTAACCAAGTAATATAGGAGCAACAAGTAAATCGCAGCAGCAACTATTGAAGACACAATGAAAAAATAGCAGGAACTACACACAGGTGCAAGATCAGGCTTCCAAATAACCCCCAGAGCTCAGATAGCACGTCAATAATAGTGGATGAAACTTCCAATCGCAACTAGCACAAAATCCCAAAAAAAAATCAAGCCAAAAGAGTCCAGACGAACATGATTTTCTTGGCTGGATTCCTTCGTGGGGTCCACAGAGAGATTTGATTGAAAATCAGATGAGATGCTAGAAACAAGGATCAAAATCCCTTTCCAACAGTGAAGGTCGCAGCAAAATCCAGTCAGAATCCGGGATTTTGTGCGGCTGAGATGGAAACTATTTCAAAAAACCAAATAGGCGACCTTCACTGTTGGAAAGGGATCACAGGTGGGTCACTCTGATCTCCAAAAAGATAAGGAGATATAGGCGACCAAGACTGGAGAGAGAGTTGAGGATTTTGTGATGATCACAGGTGGGTCACTCTGATCACGATGATGAAACAGTATGTTCCTCCAACATTCTGCTTCCAAAAAGCACAGATCCTTGATCTGTGTTTGATTTGATGAAGTATATGAGATCTCCAAATCCTAGTGCTCTGATACCATGTTAGAATGTAAAGAGCAAAAATGAGAGAGAGAGATAGAAGTTTGGAGGAAAAGTTGATCACTCAATGGAGGATCGACCAACCAATTTATAATCAATTTACCCTAATCACATGCTAGTAATCAGCAGAATTACAATCTAATTACAATCAAGAATTGAAGAATAAAGAATATCTAAAGAATATCCTAATCTCTATATATAGAAGAATATCAATGAAACAGCCTGTATAAGACTTATCCTAGACCCACACGTGGGATATTTTACATGGGTTAAAAACTGAATGGGCTGGGCCTAGGGCCTGTTAGCATAAGTCCATTATCTTCTACATTTATATTGGTCGGCTATTCTAAGTTAAAAACTAATAAAATGTTTGTAAAAAGAAATGTAATTAAAATATCATCAGTATCATGCTTAGAATATAACATTTCATAGTTGTATCGTGAAATGCACACACACACATATGGAGATAATTTTTCTATTAAAGTTAAATTTGATTAGAGCCCTATCTTCTACTAGTGTAAAATTTGGTTGTGGCACTATTTCCTATTATAAAGAGCTTTGGTAAGGCCCTATTTACTATTAGAGTGAGATTTGGTTGGAACCTATCTTCAATTAGTTCGAAATTTGGCTGTGCTTTTTTATTTTTGAAAGTTGGCTATGGCCCTATTTCCAATTAGAGTGAATTTTGACGAAGGCATTAATTTCAATTAAGTAATATTTGGCTAAGGTATGACTTTTTTATTTTAAATTTGGGCCTCATAATGGAGCCCACCCGTGAAAAATAAAAGACAACAAGTTCTTTGGCTTTTCTTCCTTTGGATGAGACCATTTAATTTTTTGAATGGTTTTTTTAATGATTTTTTTAAGTAGATTTATAAAAAAAAATTTGGATGATTTTTTTAATGATTTTTAATGATTGTTTTTTTAATGGTTTTTGAGTTTTTTTTTAATGGGCTTTTTTAATGGATAGGCCCATATCCTTTTTTTAAGTGAAATTTGGCTATGGCTTTATTTCTGTTAGAGTGAAGTTTGGATAGGCCCCATATCTACTTGAGTGAAATTTGGCAAAGGACATTTAACCAATTGTGTATATATTTAATTTAGGTGGGTCATGAATCTCAATTTAGCCTTGGGACATTTGATTAATGGTCCTTTTTTTTAATATAGGTGGGCCCCACTGTTGGGGCCATGAATCTCACATTAAGCCCTAAGGGAGGGGCCCTTTCGAAGAAGGGCACGTGCTGGCCCTTTTCGCCATGCGTACAGAACATGATAAAAAAGGGCATGTGCTGGCCCTTTTCTCCAGAAGCATCGAGAAAAAAAAACAAAAAGGAGAAAGGAGGGAAAGGAAAAGAGGGAAAAGGACAAAGGAGGAGAAGGAGAGAAGAAGAAGAAGAACGATGGAGATGGAGGAGGAGGAAGAAGAAGAACGCTGCGCCGCTGCGGCGACGCTGATGCTGCCTCCACCATCAGGTATGTCTCACTCCTATGCAACTCATTTTTTCTTTTTTTTCTTTTTTCCTTTCTTCCTCTGTATCTTTTTTTTTCTTTTTTATGTTGTTTGTTCAATGGTGATACAGTGGGGCAAACGAGAAGAGAAGGGGGTGTTTTTTAACCCATACCGCAATGTAGCGGCCGCTACGGCAATGTATCGGTCGTAGCGGCCGCTACGGACCGATACGGGTGCGATACCCGATATTTCCAATGTAGCGTGGCAGCCACTGCCGCCACGGCCGATATATCGGCCGCTACATAGATATTTTCATCCATGATCCTAGGGGCAGTTCCTGCAGAGATCCTGTTCGCATCTGGGTTTATCCCGGAAGGGCGGAATTCATCCTAAAGAAAGCGTCGCCAGACGTGCCTCGGCCACGAGCTTCTGCCGCTGATTTCCATCGATTCCCAGACATACAACTTTCTTTACAAAACTGCAGATCGGTACTTCTGTTTCATTTTTACTTGTACTTCAATTATGTAGCCTATATTTCCAACACAGATGGACTTTTAGGGGTTGTCAGATTCATTTTTGACACAATAGTCTTCGTCGCAGTCATAGGAACTGCAAGTGCCTTAGAGGGAAAGGAGTAGGGCTTAGAGGTCGCACTATCGTGCCCCCTCAACCCGCAATCACTCATCTTCCCACAACGTTTGTAGTGAGTGTTGCACAAAGAGCCAACGACAAAAGAGAGAAACCCGCAATCACTCACCTTCCCACAATGTCTGTAGCGAGCGTTGTTGCACAAAATGCCAACGAAAATAGAAAGAAAGAAAAGTAGCCCAACAAACAGTCAATCAGTTGGTCATTGCAGCATTTTCCTCTCTCCTTGCATCCTATGTTACCTCATTATTGAAATCCCATTATACAGACCCAGCATCAAAATCAAACACCAAATAAAACCAGTATTAAATCAGGGTCTGTGGGATATTTCTTGGTAAAAATCCTTACAAAATATTTGCCCATGGCTTATCAATGTCTAGGAAATATTTCATACAAATACATATGTTGTGTGACTCATTACTGCAGGCTCTCCAATGGATGATGAGAATCTAAGTAGAGAGCACAATTAAGCCCTTTTTTGGCTATAGGTAAGTCCAAACATTAAAGAAGAATCAATCAAAAATAGAAGGAACCAACAAACTAGATAGCCCAAAATATATGATGAACATTAAGTTCTTGTTCAAACAGCCAATCATTTTCGTCTAAATTGGAAGAAGAATTATTTGAACAATAGATTTGTCAAATTATCAGTTCCATTTTTAATTTGTATCAGTCTCCATTACTAAGATATCCCAAATCCCGATTCCCAAATACATACCGATCCTTGGATCATTCAGAGCAGGTAAGCTGAAGTACTTTCCAAATTCACCACCACCTGGCTTCTTTAAACTGGTCAAGATGCCCTTGAAAGCATTATCTGATGCTGGAAACATACACCAAAGACCAAAGAAGCAAGTAACTAACAAAGTCAACAAAATAACAAAATTAAAGTTGCCATATGCATAATGTAAATTCGTAGATCCAAAACCAAAACACTTCCCCTTTAAAGATTCTCAGTCACTAAATTTAGTATGTCCATTGAAACCAGTTTGTCTTGATTGTTGGAGAATCAGATTTTTGTCAAATCTGATTTGGAATTTAGTAAATATGTGGTCTCAAACGCCAAAACCTTGGTGAATGGAAACCACCACAAAGCCAAAACCACAATTGTATGTCAATATTTCTTCCTATTCTCACCTTCTCCTGGAATTTAGTAAATATGTGGTCTCAAACGCCAAAACCTTGGTGCATGGAAACCACAATCGTATGTCAATATATCATTCTATTCACACGCTCTCCTGATAACGACATGGGCAATCCAAGACTCAGCCTTTGATAGACAGTCGTTTTGGACCTTTTCGCTATAGATGATTTTGGACTATCCATTTTGATTACCATTGAATGGATTGCTAACTAGTCATATCAAAGCGAGTCGAAAAGGACATTGGCAAACTAAAGACGGGAGCAAACAGAACTATATCAACTGAATTAATTCCCATTATACTCAATCTAGGCTGCCATCCTCTTCGCCTATGTTTTAACCATCCACTCAAAGTGAACTTGAAAAACATGGGCAATGAGAAAGTGAGATCACATGTTATTCCAGATGAAAGAAACATTTTTTTCACTATAATATGTTAGTGAGATCACATGTTATTCCAGATGAAAGAAACATTTTTTTCACTATAATATGTGAAGACTAACATTTTTTATCATCAAGCCAAATCAACTAGAACCCAGTTAAGTCTTAATATCCCGACGTCGGTCTTCCAGATTGGAAGTCATGGAAGTCAAACATTTTCCATTCTAACATAACCTTTTTTTATCAGCAATGATTGACAAAATCATTCAATGGAGGCAAAAGAAAGACAAGAGATTTGGGCAGGATGGGCACTCTAGAGCAGCGCCACAAACACCAATTATAATATTGCAATATGTTCACGATCCACTTGGATTTTTTTTTTTAGCTTTGTTGGCTAAGTGGGGATGCCGTCTAGGGGAGAACAGAGATGCTCTATGGAGAAGGTATGGTGCCAAGGTATGAATATGTTTGATGTTTGATGAGGAATGAGTTGGGCCCCTAGTTTGTGAGGTGTCAAATTGCTAGTGTGGGGAATGCGTCCAATGAACAGGAGAAACTACTCAGTAAAGGGAGGGATTTAGAGTTGGGGACCGGCAAGAACTTCTGACTTCTTGATTTACATTTGAAACTTGAGGTATTGGAGAACAATGACTTCTACAAAAAAATTCACTGGGGCTCCACCTGGGACCACTGCCACATCATCCATGGAGAAAAAAAAATGAAGTGAAGGGATGGCTAAAAAAGTGGGAGAAAAAAAAAACAAAAAAGAAAGAGGAATTCTGTTTGATAATCATAGCCATCGAGTTAAAGCCTTAAAGGTCCAAAACTTTTTATGGGTTTACTTTGTAGGAAATTACTTTAATCACAGGGAAATTTAGAAGCATGGTAGGATAAAAGTGAAGGGCTTGATTGGAAAGGTTTGGATTCAAATAGGTGGGCCCTACCAAATGAAATGATAGAATCATCAGCTCTTATATTCTGAGAGAACACAAACTAAGAAAGGATTACATTGATAGGTGACTTGTGGATGGTATTACAAAGCTTGACTTTAATAAAGGACTTTCTTGTTATCAAAAATAAAAAAATAAAGGACTTTCTTGAGTTGATGATTATTATTTGGATGCCTTGGAAGTTTATATGTGCCCATTGTGGCCAAATATTGAATATGAATGCCATGTTTCAAACCATGATGTTTAAGAATATTCCATATCAGTAACTTTGTTTTTTTAGATAAGTACATTATTATTTTTTGCTTATAAGATTAATTATGCATCCTGAGACCTCAAGGTGAGCACAATTTCTTGATCAATTAATCTTATTCTTTGGCCATGTTTTAGTCATGCAAATTGTTGAAAAGATTGGTCAATCACTGGAGGATGAGAAAAAGGTAAGAGGTTAATGCTAGTTTAGAAATTTTCAACCTATTCCCCTTTACTGTATCCCAAATTCAGATGTTCTGCCTTCTTTCTGGACCTTTCTTGGGCCTTGTTTATGCACAATGAAGGAATACCATCTTAGATAATGTGAGATCTTCAAGGAATCCCAATCTATTGGGACTTATTATACAGATTGGTTTCGATGACCAATTGTGTGCCTTGAGTAAAAAATGGAGATTGGTGTACGTACAATTTCCTAGTTGCTCAGGAATTCACATTTGCCACCGGTTTAGGTGCATGATTATTAAAACTATTGCAAAAGATATCAAAACTGCCCCCTTTTTTTTGAATGGTCATATTGTGATCCCTTGGACTCTATTAATTTTCAATAAACATTGCAAGTGATGTTTGGAGATATGTCCCGGCTAACCTTGATTGTAGGCCTATTTGTATGCATAAATTAAACGATCATCTTGTGTTAGTGGTTAACAGAGAGGTCATGCATATAGATTCATATTGATTGGATTACCATTTGAATAAGGGAGAAATAAAAGGTCAAAATTTGTAAAGGTCAAATTATCATTCTGGAACTTCTAACTGTCACTAAAAGGATGAAAAGTGATCCTCGACATTAAAAAACAAAGCCGTTTTCAATAATCAGTGTTAGGTTCATTCAAAACTGCTTATATGGTCATAGGATAATGCTTAGAGAAAGAATAACAAAAAAGATATCTTTAAATAAAAATAATAATAATTAGAGGATATGACATGCTATTTTGAGGCAAAATTGATTCGGTATTTTTTTGTGACGAGAAGATTCCATGATAGATAGGAAAATTGTCCTGATTTCCATGCAGCCTGCTCTTCTGTCACGTGGTGCACATCACTTTTCTGTGCTGCGAAAACGAAAATCTGTAGAGTTCAGAGTTTTCTCGTCACACCCAATAAGAAAATCTGTACCTTAAAATCTCGACCAAGTTAACTGCTGGAGTAATTAGTTAATGTGATGTGTTTTTATTATTTTCTTATTGCTTAAGTGTCTTTGTTGCTTTGCTTACATTCAAATGGATATTTTGTACCAGGTGTGGCTTTCCTTTCTTTTTTTCTTTTTTCTTTCCTTCTACATACACACCCCAAGCACTCACACCACCCAAGTCCCTATCCAACAGACCTAGGGATCGATCCCTAGTTGTATCTCCCTAGTTGTATCCGTGGAAAAGGAGATGCCTCGCCCACTGGGCTACTAGTGGATTTTTTTATAATATATTCAAACCACTGTTTCATAATTGCCATTCTTTACCATTGTCTAGAAAATCAAAATTGTATCATAAATCGTTTAAAAGGACAAATTGAATTGAATCAAAACATGAAAATAGAAGGATTTCTTTAGTTTTGTAACAAATGAAAAAATAGTAAAGCAATCAGAAATAAGAAAAACAGCAGCTATTAATAATACATCCATTTCTCATCCATAGCAACATGCTACAAAGAAAAATACAACTACAATACAAATCATATAAGAATGCATTGGCAGATATCAATATGTCATAAATGATAATTTTGACTAGTTGAATATGTGAACAGTATCAACATTACAAGAAAACTACAAACAAGTTACAATTTTTTATCTTTAATAAAAATAATTAAATGAACAAAATATCAATAGAACACTCTCATCACACGCCCATTTATTTTCTCTTTTTTCTCCTAAAACCTCCCCAAAATCCACAATGAGATGTTTCATAATAACTACCTTTTCTGTAAAAAAAAACAAAGCGTCAAAAAAATTTTAAAAGGTAAAACAAAAATAACTAAAATAAGTCATTCAAGTGTGGCATTCCGACCCAAACGCTTATTAGTAAAATGCGATACAACACTTATCAAAGTGTAACTGTGTAAGATTCATCCTAAGTTCTAAAATTTTACTTGTAAAGGGAATTCATTGTATAGTCATGAAACCTTTCCCTATAATTCAATTTGAATCGCAGGATTTTTGTATAATCGTATCCCAAATTAACAACAACAATCATCATTATTAATATAGGAGAATTTATCTCTGACTTCCGAGAAGGATCTAAACAAAGAGAAGTTGTCCCTCAAAACATGAGGAAGGTTGATGCGATTAGTGCTTAGGGTGAGGCAAGCCCAGCCACTTAGATAGAATATACGCATAAGCAGGTTACAATTTTCATTTCGCATGGCAAGTGATTTTGACAAGTATTGCCCTACTAACTGCTCTGGGAAACTTCTTGAGCAGATTTTCTTTATCCACAAGCAATATCTTGTCATTAGTGGCCCTTGATCTTGATTAATTTGCTTAAATCATATTCATCAATGCTTAGCCAGCCCACCTATTTTATCAATAGATAGGAGCCACTATCTCCAATTTTAGAGGGCTAAAATCCCAAGGGCTCTACATCTATGAAGACCTTTCACTTAATCTCACGCATTTAACAAAGGTTTTGTGCGATTGAAATCCAAGCTAGGGAGGTTGTGTTAAAGCACCCAAGGCCAAAACCCCTGTTTTGAAAGATTTCTAGCCCACTTTTGTTTCTCTACCTTCATCATTTCTTAATATCCCTTGATATTTGTAGACTCCTCTAAAATCCTCGAGTCCCCTGAAACAATCACAGAACACCTCAAATTTAAGATCAAAATTTGGGGCATATTTGTTTTATTCTGTTTTCTTGTTTGATGGTTTTGTTTAGTTCAAGGCAACTTTTTTTTAGCATTTTATTCAGTGTTCTATAACCATCCACATTACTTTCTCTGGTCATTTGATTCTTTATCAATTTAACTTTCAATTAAATGTATTGGATCAAGGCTTTAACAGATGGACTTTGCATGCTAGCAACTTAAACATCACCATTTCATGAATTTAGTCACAACAATTGTTTCTCATTGTGACTAAAATTAAAGTCATGATGAGAAAAAATGATTATGCTCATTTTGTCTGGTGATTCTGGATTGTTTATATTTTTATTTTGTGCTCTGCTTGCTACTTTGGATATTCGCCATATGCTCATCTATATTAAGAAGCCTAATCGAAGTGTTGAGGACCAGATTCTTCCCAAATTAAATCAATACATGAGCACTTGTAAGTTCTTGTTGAAATAAATTCTCGTGCCACTTACTAACAGGTTAACCTTTTGGTGTTACTGGTTATCAGGATGGTATCAGATCCAGAGATTGCAAGTTTGTAACTCTTGGTACATCCAATTGTCTGTCTAGTCTGTCAGTCTGTTGGGTTCTGAATTCGAACAGCTTCCTGTTCGGGGTGGGGGGTGGTGTAGATATAAATTTTTGTGCCATTCACTTACAGGTTAGCCTTTTGGTGTTACTAGTTATTAAGAGTTCTAACTATCTTGAATACTTTAGAGGACGTTTGTGTAATGTCTGTGGAAAGGGTGTTCCACTTCCACATACTCACTTTTCCTCGAGCAAAATGAGCTGACCAAACTTTGGAAGAGCAAAAACATTTCCATGACATTTCCACATAAACGGAGTTAAACAAACGTGCCCATGGAAAGTATCAAGTGTGGAATTTGGGGAGAATTCATTTGGTTTAAAGTTTATACAATGTTAGACAAACGCACCCATAGAAAGTTTTTAAGTGAGAGACGTATGGAGAACTCACTTGCTTTCAATGACCTATGTAGACCTATGTAAGACCCCGACCCCTAATAAATTATATTTAAGGGAAAAATTAATGAGACCCTCCAATTTTTTATTATTGAAAAAATAAATTATATTTAAGGCTAATTAAGTGCGCTTAGAGAGTAACTAATTCATTTGGATCCTTTTCTATAATCATCGTTGATTTCTTTCACTACAACATAAATTGGAATTCATTTATTTGATGTAGATATAACATCTAATATTGTTGATTTAATAGAAATAACTAAATATAATTCTATACACTCTATTCACTTTTTAATTTATTTATTTTTTATCATTATCATTATCATTATGAGGGGCCCTTGTCCCAACTACTCTGTGTCTAGTACAGAATTCTATTTCTCCATTCCGACGCCGACCTATCTTGTGCCAAATACTTAAGATATATTGCGATTTTTTAGATCTAACCTTACTACATCCATCCATATCGTATTCAGCCTAGCACCCCTTCCCCTTAATGGGCCATCAACTTTCTGTACTTTGAACCTATCCAAACCATATCAAATGGGTCTCTCTTAATGCACTCATCTTTAATCCCATATTTCCTAGTTTTACCACATCCCTCTCAAGTCTCAACAGTCACATCCATGATACACTGTTTTTGTTCATGTGTTGCTTCTTGATTTGCCACCCTGCTCCAAAAGTCATAACTCAATCTAGCTGGTAAATGCCAATCACAAAGCACTCCAGAAGCAAGAAGCAATTCTCCGCTTCAACCATAAGAAGTATAAAAAAAAAATGATGCCTTTAACGCAAATTAACGAATTCCAAATCCACAAACATTCTCAAACGCACACATATCAACCATTGCAAATCATGAGAAAAGAGCAAAAACACAAACCCATCATACCCATGGTGGAGATCTTCCGCTCGAAGCGTTCGAGCGCGGGAGAAGAGGTCCTGTTCTGAGCCCTGAGACTGACCGGAGACCGCCGCCAATCAAAGTCGTGCAGCGAAGCCCGCAGCGGTCTGAAAGCGGCGATTGGAGATCTCGAGAAGCTCAAGGAGCAGACGAGATTTATAGAAGAAGGAGAAGATAGGATTTTGGAGAATCTGAGCCTGGATGAAGAAGCTCTGAGAAGAGCGGATGATGAAGATTCTGTTGTGTAATACATAACGATCGATCGATCATTAAAAAAGAAGACAGAGATAGAGATTGAGATTGAGATTGAGATAGAAAGAATCTGTCAGAGGGTGGATAACACTCGGACGACGCACTACTCGAGGAAATGGAGAAGAGTCCAGTGATGACGAGAAGCGTGCTTCTGCTTCTGCCATCACTGCACTTTTAGAAGGTAGCGTTTATTGTTGGGTAAGGGTGCACAGCGGGCGGCTAGGCCGGTTCTTGGGCGGTTAAGACCAATTTATTTTAAGTAAAACTGTAACTCGCTAAAGTAAAGGCGGTTTTGCCGGTGCGGTTTGATAATTTAGGAAAAATTAGTCAGGAAAAACTTTTTAAAGTTCTATGGTCCACTTAGCTAGACGGTTTGCAATCATAAGTCTCTGAACCCACATATTTGTATTTTCAGGACTATTTTACCCTTTTAATCATTTTAGGCATAATTTTTTTGAAATTTCAAATTTCAAATTTCAAATTTTATATTATCCATCTTCTTCTAGACTTCAATTGGCATCAATATCGGTTAGGATCAGGATCGAGATTGGATTTAATCCCGGAGAAAAGATCATCTGGATCTCTTGATTCGCCACCCAGTAAACAAAAAGAAAGGAGGGTTCCGGCACTGTTGCAGATCGACGATCAGAGGTGTTTTGATCTAGCAGGTGGGTCACGCTCGAATCCTGGTCGTTGCACGAAGAAGACCACTGCTACTTGCGCAGTCGAATCACCATCGAACATAGAGATTCCGGGATCAATCATCGGAGCAGTCACCCAGAACTAAACCCAAATCGTCGTCTTCTTCTTCATGGGTTCTGTAACAGAACGCTGCTGTCTTCTTCCTCTCTGGTCTACAACACGGAGGCGGCGGCGGCGAAGGGTGAAGGGTGATGGCCGGCAACGATCGGAATAAACTCGGTGACGGGTGGCGGTGGCGGTGTCTACTCTGATGATAGCGAGAACCGGCAGCGGTAGGTCGTCCCGGATCCTCTGCTCTCGCACCCAGAATCCGGTAGTCTTCTTCAGTGGCGATAGCATGCCGGATCCCAATCTACAGGTTTCTTCTCCGGTTAACACAGAACCTGAGCCTCGAAACCTCAGATTATGCAGCAGGGGAAGATCGATCCCCTTTCTGATGTTCCCTGCAAATTCAGAGTGGGCCACGACTGCTTGATCGGAGAAGACGCACAGATCTCTGTGCAGTTCGAACCGAAGAAGACGGCTTTCATCGGTTTTGCATCTAATAGCCTGATCACAGCAGTGGGCCACAACCTTGATTAGTCAAAGGAGATTAGCCGGACTGCGTTCGTCGCCAAAGGTGAAGAGGATATTGGAGCATATTTAAACCCAAATCGTTGTCTTCTTCTTCCTGGGTTCTGTCGCTACTACTGTCCGTTCTGGTTACAGATCTGTCGCTATTACTGTTCGTTTCTGGTTACAGAAATCAGAAAGAAAGAACACGATCTTCGGCCAGGCCAGGTTGGGTTTGTTCGGGTCGGTTTTGACCTGACCTGCTACGATAGCCCAGCCCACAGGCGAAGATTGCAGCCCGACTGCCTTCCTTCTTCCTTGAGTCAGGTGGTAGCGCAACAGCAGCGGGGCCGCCGTTTTTTTGACAAATCGATCGGTTTTTTATAAAATTTATTTGAGTTTTTATGAAATTTATCTGAGTTTCTGTCAAGTTTATCTGAGTTTTTCATCTTTTGTAAAATTTACTTGAGTTTTGTGTCAATTTATCTGAGTTCTGAATCAAATTTATCTAAGTTATAGACAAATCTATCTGAGTTTTTGGCAAAAAATACTTGAGTTTTTAGCAAATTTATTTGTATTTCTTGAACTTTAAATGAGTTTTTGTCAAATTTATCTGAGTTTTACTCAAATTTATCTGTTTTCTGTCATATTTATCTGAGTGTTGTTCAAATTTATCTATTTTCTGTCATATTTATCTGAGTGTTGTTCAAATTTATCTGTATTCTGTCATATTTCTTTGTGTATTTTGTAAATTTATCTGAGTTTTGTTCAAATTTATTCGAGTTTTTGTCAAATTTATCCGAGTTTTGTTCAAATTTATCTATTTTTTGTCAAATTTATCCGAGTGTTGTTCAAATTTATCTGTTTTCTGTCATATTTCTTTGTGTTTTTGGTAAATTTATCTGAGTTTTTTTCAAAATTTATCTAAGTTTTTTAGCAAATTTATTTACGTTTTTTGAAATCTATATGCGTTTTTTAAATTTAATTTCATTATTTTAAATTTATTTTTATTTTTTGAAATTTTCTTTGGATCTTTTGAGATTTATTTGAGTCTTTTGAAATTTATTTAAATTTTCTAAAATTTATTTGGATATTTTGAAACTTATTTGCATCTTTTTAAATTTATTTGCGTTATTTGAAATTTATTTATATTTTATGAAATTTATTTGGATATTTTGAAACTTATTTGCATCTTTTTAAATTTATTTGAGTTATTTGATTATATATTTCTTTTTTTAACTTATTGCATTTTTCAAAATTATTTTATTTTTTAAAATTTATTTTTATTTTTTTTTTTAAATTTATTTGTGTGTTTTTAGAATTTATTTGAAAATATGGGGATTCCATTAATCGTGGGCAATTAAATGTTAGTTGGCCATTATTTATGGGATATCTCACCAATCATGGGTTATGATTTAAAGAAAGGGTAAACTAGACATTTCAAGTATGAGAAAGTGTGGGAGGGACCTTTGGCTCTATGACTTTTTTTTTGTGGATCTAAGGTCATAAAGTGAAATGTTCAGGGACTTGTAGCCGAATGCCCCTTTATTTATACCTATCTCTCTCTTTTTTATTTTTTATTTTTTATTTTTAATAGAATGTAACTAAAGTTTCAAAGTACTTAACATAAACAATAAAAATTAAACATGATTTTTAATAAAAGTCAATAATCAATAATAAAGAAAATTTTCAACTAAGTATATCAATGTAAAATTAAAGTCCAAACGCATCACCAAAATTAAAAAATACAATCACTTAAATAATCTAACGTCCAAAAGTCAAAAGTCTAATAAAGAAACATCTAAATTCGAAAATTCAATGTCTAAATTTCAATAAATAAACCTCCAAATTTCAAAATTCAATGTCCAAATGATAAAAGAAATTCAAAATCTAAACTTCAAGTTCGTAAAGATCGATATATAATTTGAAGAGTTCTTTTTTTTTTTAATAATGAGCGGGCGGGGCGGTTTGAAACCGCCAAATCAAATGTCAAACCGTAACCGCCCACTCATTAGTACGGATTGAAACCGCCCCGCCCGCCTAAAGGCAGTTTTAACGTATATCCACTTGTAGCGGGCCGGGCGGGGCGGAGCAAAGCGGACAAGCTGACGGGTTATAGTTATTTTTGTACACCCTAGTTGGGTTTTCATAGACAAGAATGATTTTAGATGGGAATGGAATGGGGATTGCAATGCCGGGTTTGGCAACTCTACTAGATTCAAGTGAAATAAAGTTGATTTTGAATCAATAATAAAATATAAATGGATTATGATGGTATTTTATTTTTAGTTGTTTGTTATGAAATCGTTTTGACTTTGTATGGAAAAGTAGAGGTTTTTTTTTTGTATTTTAGTAGATAAAGATAATTGCTTTTTTTACTTTTTTTTAAAGATGGAGGGAGTTTTGAATTAAAGTGCTTTTGAAGTGACATTTTGTCCGAAAAATGGAGGCTTTATTTCACTTTTACTATAATAATAAAGTGCCAAACTAACCCAATATTATGGAATAAGGGAGGAATAATCATTTTTATTTTAACATTTGGTTTTACTGAAGAATCAGTAATAGAATTCTTATTTTTGTTTTCTGTTTTGGCGTTTGATATGCTGGAATGATTTTGGAATGGAATAAACTTTACATAAAATTGACCAAAATACCCTTATTAGAATTTTTTATTTTTAGAAATTTTTTTTATTTCAAGCTACTCAAAATATAATTGAAACATATAGTGCACCACTATGGTAGGAGTTTCTCATAAATTTTCACTCTTGTTGGCAAATACTCTTGACCCTTGTTTTAGTTAGTTTTCTAAATGAAAGATTGTTTTATACAACATATACTTGAATATTATAATATGTAAGTTTTTATAAGAAAGTGAGATATTGTTGGATACTTTTTGCAGTTATCCAAATACCTAGTTTTTAGGTGTGTAGATTACATTCTAAAGTAGGAGATAATATAGTAAAATCCTTAGAAATATTTGCTTTCCAAACACCCTCTTATCTATTTTGATAGATTATCAATAAAACAACCACAAAATAACACACCTAAACATCATTTACAATAGCTTAAACATCATCAAAATATCTAAATAACACATTACTATACTTAAACATCACTTAAATTAGCTAAATAAAGTAATTAAGTTAACATTCATCCATAAGTTTAAAAATAACATCCACATTTTGATGTGATAAAGGGGCATTTTGGTCTCAAGAAAAAATTATAAAGGAATTGAATGATCATTCATCTACCTTCCCAGTTCAATTATGATTCCATTACATAATTAAAGGAATAGTAATTTCAGAAGTAATAGTCATTCCCACCACTTTTTTGCGAACCAAACGAGAAAATGATCATTTTGTTGGAATAACCATTCCATTCCGACCTTCATTACAACGAACTAAACGCTTCCAAAGAGTCTGGACTCTGGAATTTTATTTATTTATTATTATTATTTTGTCTTTTTCTCACCCGGTAAGGTGTTGGAGCCTGCAACCCAAGAGAGCCCATACAAATAAGGAAGAAGGTGTTAAGAAAAATCACGGGGCTGGACTGTCATGAGGCCACGCCAGATTGAGTCGTCTGAATTCCAAACAAGTATGGAGTCAAATAAAGATTAAATTCTTGGCGGTAGATTTGAATCAAGTTGAGACTCTCGTTTTGGGACCCACATTGATAATGAAATGTGAGATTCAAGAGGGATGGTGTCCTCAGTAGTCGTGACTTTTAGAGATTGCACTATTTAAAGTAGAGGGGAACCCTTGGTTGGTCATTTGGTAAACCTGAGAGCATTCAACCCTTGGATTATTCTTAAACCGAAACGCACAAAAGTTCGCCGAGTTCGGTTCCAACGCCCATTTGGGACCAGCGCTTCTTTCAGGAGGAGCCATGCAAAGGGGGATAGAATGTTGATGGATGGTTCTCTTGGCAGCCGGGTGATTTATGGGGTTATTAATCAAGTGAGAAATTGATGATAACGCACACTAGGATTAAACATTGGAAATGCCCTTCTTAGCAAGGTTAAACATTGAAATCGTTCGAATAATTTCATTCTATAATATTAGTTCTCAATAAAATTTTATTCCAACTAGATTGGCTGCTATATACATGAAAAGTAATATAAATTAGTTTTAATAGTATTGATGGTGTGCCTAAAACTTAAAGATTAAGAATGTAGTTGTGTAATGTTTGCGGAAGATCTTTTAGGATAATTTTTTTTCCAATTTTTGTTGGGCCTGCTATTAGATTGATTTTTTTGTTAAACACGATTAAGATAAACAAGGGCAATAGAAAAACTAAAAAGCTCACACTGTGACTGAAAACGATTTTGGGATAAAATCCAGTCATGTTTTTATCCAATTTTTCTATTAACATTATCAATTAGAGTTGATCATAAATAGAGCTTGGGCCCGGCCCATCCCGCTTTGGGCCAGGCTTGGATTTAGTATTTGGGCCTGGTTAATATATGGGTCGGGCCTGAATTCAACTGTAGAGAACCCAAACCTGGCCCGACCTTATAAGAGGGCTAACTACTAAAAACTATTCACTATGGGCTCTATGAATCGGCCATGAGAATGAGGGGCGGTCCTTACTGGACAAATAGTGGCATTGTGGTAGACAATGTTTCCCATCATGTTATTTTTGACAAGTGTGATCTTTCTTTCCACTAAAAGAGTAGTAGTTATACCTTTTTTTTAAGGAAAATTCTATATGCACCCACTGGAAGTGTTATACACACCCACGATTTTTTTTAATTACTA
Organism: Litsea cubeba; assembly: GCA_012931725.1. NCBI lineage: Eukaryota > Viridiplantae > Streptophyta > Magnoliopsida > Laurales > Lauraceae > Litsea > Litsea cubeba. The sequence goes on from CM022951.1 coordinate 3,065,151, forward strand.
AAATAGCCTCAGGTGAAAGGACGAAATCGCCCTTTACCATCATCTCCCTCATTTGGTTCAGCAGCAGCAGTGGAGAACGTTTCTCTTCTCTTCTTCTTCTTCTTCTTCATTCTCCCTTTTATCCATTCCTTTCTCACTGCACCTCTACACTCCTTCCTCCTCATTGATTTTCATCTCCTTCGTCATCATCTTCTCCAACTCTTTTTTAGTATATCATCAAGTCTCCTCCATTTCTTGAACGAGCTTGGAAGTACAAATATCTTTGCAACACATTGTGTATTTAAAGTAGGCATTTGCAATATGGACAAGCAGTTGACGATCTACGAAAACGAGGTATACGTTTTCACTTCGTTTCGTTCGTTTTTTTTTTTTCTGCTCGCGTCCTGCCCGGAATTCCAGTACCGCGCATTTAATATATACGCTGTTTTCATAAGATCAACATACAACATTATATTGCACGGCACTATAAAACCGCACAAGTAACTCCTAGTCGGCCGACTTAAACCGAGCAGAAACATAAAGAATGACCTATATATACCATGCAGTACAATATTGCACGGTGATAAATGAGCGTGCAGTGATAATCTAAGAATTTGTGATATATTTGCAGGAGGTTAAATCAACCGGTGCCAGTGAGTGTCTTTTGGATTTTACAAATGTCTTCACCACTGACATGATATTCAAAAGCCGAGAGGGCCTAATCCAATGGACAAGGGATGTTGGAAAGAAACCTGGCTTGGTAATTGTAATCAAAACTTCAGATGTCGATGGAGATGGAAGGAAGCCGGGAATCCTTTTTATCTTGTGAGAGAAGTGGTAGTTACAGGGGTCCATTGAAGGTCTTCGAAAAAAAATTCCTAACAAGGCAACGGGAACGAAGAAGTGTAGTTGGCAACTGACGACGATTGAATGTTAACAATGGTTTGTGGGGTGCACAATCATCCAAGCGCACAGCATCTCGAGGGGCACTCGTTTGCTGGGAGGCTTTCTAGGGAAGAAATCAACGTTTTGATTGATATGTCTAAGAGTTTGGTGAAGCCGAGGAACATCCTTCGAACATTGCAGGAAAGAGATGTGCACACACCACTACGATGGAGAGTATCTACAATTCTCGCCAGAAGTTTAAGGTGACAGAGATGGCCGGTCGATCACAGATGCAACAACTCATGATGCATTTGAAGGAGAACAACTACATTGAGTATCACATTAGCAAAGACGCTACAGATGTTATTATGAACCTATTCTGGCCACATCCATCATCTATTCAGTTATTACGTGCATTTCCAAAAGTTTTGATAATGGATTCCACGTACAAGACTAATAGATATCGACTTCCCTTGCTTGAAATTGTTGGTGTCACATCTACTCAACTGACGTTCTCCGTTACTTCTATGTACCTTGAATAAGAAAGGGAGGCCAATTATAGATGGGCTTTGGAGAGGCTTAAGGAATTAATGGACGGATGCATTTTGACCCGTGTGATTGTCACAAACAAAGAGTTAGTGTTGATGAATGCAATAAATGTTGTTTTTCCGAATGCAACAAACTTATTATGCAGGTGGCATATTTCTAGGAATATCTTGGCAAATTGTAAGAAGTGTTTTGAGACCAACGACAGATGGGGTGCATTTATCTCTTGTTGGAACATGTTGGTAGTCTCTCTAACTGAAAGTGACTACACGCAACTTCTAACTGCTTTGGAACGAAATTACTATAGGTATCCACATGCTGTTGATTATGTGAATACCTCGTGGTTGAATAAGCATAAGGAGCAATTTGTGGCTACATGGACGAATCAGCATATGCACTTTAGGAACATCACAACTAACAGAGCTGAGAGTGCACATGCAAAATTAAAGAGACACCTAGGCACATCGAGCTGTAGCTTTGATTCGTCATGGCAGATTATCTAGGGCTGTCAATCGGGTCGCGTTAACGAATTCGGGTTGCGGGTCAAATGAATTCGGGTTAGAATCACCTCAATCTGAACACGACCCATTAAGAAAACGGGTCGAAAAACCCAATTTGTTTATTTAACGGGTCATACATCACGACCCATTAACCCGTTAATTTTGAAAAAAAATATTCATTAAACTTAAAAAGTATCTCTTTTCTAAATCATGAAGCCATACTTTATGTTTTGAGGCTATGCCCATTTTCTAAGTAAATGTTGTATCTCTTCTGATTAAGTGCATCTTCCACTAAACAAAAGTTATCTCACCCACACTTTGATTTTTTGCATAGTAATGTGATGCACACTTAGCAGCATAGCTTTTTGGCAGGTTGTATCGGGTCGTAATGGGTTACCGGGTTTATTCGTTAACGACCCATTAATTTAATGGGTTAACAGGCCCGACCCATTAACGACCCGAACCCATTAAGGGGTCACCCAAACCAATTAATATCGTGTGGGTTCGTGTTGTGTTAACGGGTCGTATGACATTTTGACAGCCCTAAGGTTATCCATGCCTTGTTAGAGTCGCTCTTTACAGAGATAAATGCTTATTTTGAAAAGAGTTTGAACACCGTGCAACATAAGTTCAAACCGGCACTATTTCGTGAGTTGAGAGGATTTCTATTAAGTAATACTTTGAATATATTGTTAAATGAGTCGTTAAGAGCTGGTGATATTGGTCCAAATTCGGTGGCATGTGGGTGCGTAATTCGACGGATCCATGGTTTACGATGTGCACATGAAATTGCCGAGTACATAAGGGAAGGTTCTCATATACCACTGAGTAGTATCCACTACTATTGGCGGAAGCTCAATTTAGAAGCCACTATGGTGAACAAAACCCCTGAATTGACCACAACTTCAGAGTTCGAGCTGATCACTAAGAAAATTTCAAAGTAGTGATCAAAAGGGTAAAATACAAATATTGAAAAAACTTAGAGAATTGGGGAGTCATTCATCTACTTCTCTTCTTGAATCAGCTGTTAAATTGAATACCCGCAATCGGTCATCATCATCGAAGAAGAAATTGGATCGGTGTACGCGTCGAGAACCATTTGGTTTTGAACACCCACTGTTAAGTAAAGATAGCGTTCCAACAAGATTAAGCAATACGGCTGTAATGAAGAATAAGGAGAAAACGATTGTCCGTTGCACTCGGTCATGTACGTTTCTGCATTTGCTTCCTCAGTCTCTGGGCCCCTATATCCACATTGTTAAGGATGTTGCAGCTGATGGTAACTATGGATTCAGAGCTATAGCTGGTCTTCTAGGCATGGGCGAGGATAGTTGGATGCAAGTTAGAATGGATTTGATCAATGAATTGCAGAGGTATCAAAATTATTATGCATTGGTATATGGAGGAGAGTAAAGGGTTGGGGCGCTGTATTACGCATTGTCTTACTTTGAAAGCAATCATTTATTTGATCGATGGATGACAATGCCAGACATGGGTCACTTGATATCTTCATATTATAACGTTGTATTGGTCCTTCTTTCATTGTAGCAGTGCCTTACTTTCCTGCCTTTGAGATCATCCCCGATTCCAACAAGTTCTCACAAAGTGCTCGTGGTTGGTTTCGTCAATGGAAACCATTTTGTTCAGGTCTTTATGAAACCCGAAGCACCCAAGCCACCACCATCCTAATGCAGACGAATGGCAGCTCCCATACGCAAAGAGTGTCGAGCAATTTAGAGAAATGATTGGAAACAGTGTCGCAACACATGAGTCAGTCAATCTTGACAGCGATTGATTATTTGCACTCTCGATTTGATGTAAACAAACATATTACTTGTTTTTTAATGGATGGCCGATGAATTCGATGAAAGATTCAATGTGTTTATGTTAATTCATTAATAATATTCCATAAAATGTGTTAATTCATTAACACCTGCTCGGTTAAACAGGTTCGTGCAAATAAGGTTCTGCACAACCAATAGGTTTCATGCAAATGGTTATCGCACGTCGGTAAGTTGCCGTGTAAAACCTATTTGCACGTTATTAAAGTGCCGTGCAGAACCACTTTTGAGCGGTACATGATGGTCGTGTAGTGTGTTATACTATATATAATTCTTTCCATTGACGAATCAAAATCATACAAGTTCATCAAATGAAACACATATCATATATATCCATATAATCATAGAAGTTTATACATAAAAAAAGTGTATCCTCAAAACATTCATTAAAAAAATGGATACATCCAAAAAAAAAACCCATAGATCCTTCCATACATCCATAAAAAAAAAAGCCTTACATCCAAAAAAAAAACCACTCATTCCAATGCATGTTAAACCCATTCATACATCCTTAAGAAAAGAAAAAGACCACAAATGTGACCCCTCATTCCATCACGGATCTGTATGTCGTCGGTACATCACCGGCAAGTCCTCTAGTATCTAGAGGGTGGTTTGCAGTGCCCAGTAATAGAAATTTGCAGGTCGCTCCGTTCGTGTAATCGTAGTACGGAGATGGTCCTTCGCTCGACAGATATGTAAAAGACAATTAAATGTGTCAATACTTAAGATAATCATAACAAATGGAATTATAATGTTTCGAAAAAAATTCAAACCCTCACCACTCATGGAGTCGGGTCATCTCGATCCCCATCAAGGTGATAGTGGGAATGACGATCGGGGTTTTGTACCCGAGGGTGTGAAATCCTAAAAAGTCGGGTGAGCACTCCCATGCATGTTGCGCTCGATGGCCGCAGTGCGCTAGGAATAATACATGATCCTCCCAAGTAACCCAGTACTGGTCTAGAAATCTGTATGAGACCTTGTATTGTCCAGCAGTAGATCCCCGAGATGCACGAATGGGGCGAGCGGTACGGGTGGGATGGTTTGTACATATCCAACGGAGAACCCTATGTGGGTGGTAGGGTTCAATGACATCTAGCCCTCTCAAATAATCACAGAAGAAAGATATCTGATGGAATGGATGTGAGCCCTGACACCAATGTACAGATCCCAAACCACCTGTGGCAAGTAAATGAAACAACTCATTAATATTCCATAAAAAGTTGTCCATCGAAAAAATGTGAAATAGATACCAAGGACTCTATTGGGTGCTCACCTCACTCGGATGTAGGTCATCCAGCCTCTCACGCAACAACTTTATGTTCTCCCTCGCAATCCCAGAATCTTGACCAGAATTCCAGCGGCTCGCTAGAGGCATTGCAACCGTATATCCCCACGATATAAAAGGACGGGCAAATGGCAAGTGTTCGTACACCCAAGACTGCAAAAGATACCAATTATTAATTATACACTTTAAAGGATCAATTACGAGGGAACATGTATATGTATATAAAAGGGGTGTACACATTTACCGTGAGCAACGTCAGATATCCAGCAATCTATCGCACATCTGCCCTCGTAGCGGTCGCCAATTGGCGATAAAGATATGCAAGCACGGCAGCCCCCCATGCATAACGACGGACCCATGGCAAGTCCATCAGTAATGATAGGTAGGCAATGGGGACTCAAGTGGATGACTTATCGGTGAAGAGTGTATAGCCTAACAAATACAGAAGATAGCCTCTAGCTGCACACTCTACCTGCTCACATCGCCACACACATGTTTGATCCAGGCCATCCTCACTACCTCACCACGCACCACTCTCAACTCAGCTGACGCAGATGCCCTATCCACGTCCAGTCTACACTCAAGTAAATCTACTTGATCAGTAAATCCCATACTAATCGATGCGTGGACAAGCAGTCCCGTTACTGGGATGTTAAGGAGAGTACCCACATCATCTAAGGTGATCGTCATCTCACCAAATGGCATGTGGAATGTATTTATCTCAGGCTTCCACCTCTCTACAAAGCTTGATACCAAAGGGCAGGAGATATATCGATATGAAAAATACTTCAACTATGTTAATTCAGACTCTTCTATAATAGCACGAAACCGAGGAACATGAATATCGGCCCCATCCCAGGGCAAAGTTATGTACCAATCCTTCAGTTGAAGCCAATGATTGATACATTTGAGCGGCTCACGTTCCTGCACATTACAAGTATAAATCTTCATTAATAAATGTTATTATAGACTTCAAAATATCTTATTTGAAAAACGATTAATTCAAACATTAAAAAAACGCAAGTGTACCTCCCCATCCCATATGGGTATGGCTACGTGCGTCCTAACTCTCATAAGGACAGATAAGTCGGTGGACCGCCGGGGATAGGACCCTCCCTTGCCGCCGTTGTGGGAGACTGTATGGCTGTGCCTCCTCATTTGAGGAATCATCCTCCCCTATTGCCGCTGCAGGATGACTGGACGGCTGTGCCTCATCCTCTGAGGAACCATCCTCTGAAGAACTGTATACATGCTCCTCAACCGGCCCCAGCAGTGGATCCTGCTGTGATTTTCGTCTTCATTCAGACGTCGTTGGCCGTTGACGGTCGGCGGTCGAAGTACTCGCATGCACACCTCGGCGATGCGGTCTTGCAACACCGATCATGGTCCGAACTCTCGATAGCTCGCTAGAAGAACTAGCCCGTCCACCTGTCATCTGTGAGCTGCCACCACGTCGAGCTGGTCTTCTAGGCATTTCTTCCAATCTATTAAAAATGAAAATCAATAAAAGGAAACAACGTAATTGAAGATATTAGATTTTTTTTGTACTGCTCGGTTTAAATATACAGTGCAAACTTCTTCTGCACGGCACAATGAAAACATGCATTTTGTGTTCGCACGGCAAGATTGTACTGTGAATATTTTATATGCTCGCCCAATGCATGCCGTGCATATGCACTATGCACGGCTTAGATGGGCTATGCATATAGTATATGCACAGCATCGATGTGCCGTGCATACAGTCCCTGCACGTTTCTGGATTGCCGAGCAGATTGCGAACGACTGTTTGAATAAGAAGAAGAAAAAAAATGGAAAGGGAAAATCTGGAGTTCAAAACTCCCATCCATGTCATTCATTAGGGACTTCCCTCTAGATTGCAAACGTCTATACTCTCTAATGCATAAATTACAACCTAATGCATAAATTACAACCTAAAAAAGTATGTGAAAATGATAAAGCTTTGAACAAGAAGAAGAAGAGCTCACCTTGTTTGAGTTGTCCCTGATGTTAGATAGAAAAGGAAGTGCATGGTGATGAGAGCAGTGGAGAAGAGGTCGACGGAGAAGAAGAGTTCGACGCTTCCGGTAGGTGCCAAATTTCAAAACCGTCGACGAGGGAATGGAGAAGGAAATGATAAGAGGTGGTCTTTAAGCGTGGGTAGTGTGGGTATTATGGTGGGTGCGCTCAGTAATCTTTTTTTAAAAATATATTGGGTGTGGTGAGCTCAGCAAGTGGGTGTGTTCAACATTTATGATGGGTGCATATAGAAATTTCCTTTTTTTTAATCATAAAAGCATAGATATGCATTTTAAGTATGAGGTAAAATCCAACTCTTTGAAGCAAAATAAGACCGAACTCTTTCACCTCTTAGGACTAGGCCTCTGAATTAAGCCCGCTAAAATGCGTATCTGACCCGTTCTAAACCCAAAAATACAGGGCTTTTAAAAAAGATTTGAGCTTGACGGGCTAGACTTGGATAATGGTTTTAAAGTCCGACCAAAATGAGACTGGGAATGGGAAGAACAGGCTTGACCCGTCCATGAGATGGATTCTCATTTTCCATATGAAACAAATAAAGATGTACTTGATTGGAAATAACATAATCATACATGTGATTCATATAGTCTTAAATTCAATCTTAGCTCACACCACCTATTTACCAGACCAAAATAAAAAACTAGACAAACGACCGACATTCCCCTTCACCACCAACTGATGGTTACAGCTGAAAGACCGGCCTTAACACAGGCTTAGGTCCCAATAACAAGATCTCTATTAGATTTCAAGAACAAGTGATTAATCTAGTAATTAATCCTAATCCAGATTAAAAGCAAGTAACCACACAATGATAAGGACACACGATGTATACGTGGAAAACCCTACTCGGGAGAAAACCACGGGCCTTACCGTCTAGGCCAATAGACAACAAAGCACTACAAATCGAAAGTTATAAGAAAACTCACAACCCTTTCTCAATTGCAACTCAACCTAAAGACTTCTTTAATCTTGCCGACTACTCGCCGTACACCTTCATCGTGCTTGAACCAACCACCTTGAATGCCTCTTCAACATGAATATACTTTAGATGAGTGGAAGAAAGGAACTCCAAAGTAAGAACTTCAGCGCAACAACTTGAAGCTTTGGAGAAAAATATCTCTCAATATGATCTCTAGGTTTTGAATGGGAGAGTGGTACCCTAGAATTGAGAGATGAAGGCAATATATAGACTTTAATTCTTGCCTCAAGACTTGTAGAGCAAGTAAGGGTGTGTTTGGATCGTCTTATTTTTTTGATGTCTTATTTGTCTGAAAAAGATCTATGAGTTTAAGATCTTATTAGAGCTGTGAGTTTAAGATCTGATTAGCTTTTCTGTAATAAGATAGTTTGGCAACACCCGAACGCTATGAGATCTGAATTGAATAAGACTGTTTGGTAATGCATCTTATCCATGTCTTAAGTTAAGGGTAATTTCTGTCATTTTTAAAAAATGGTTTTAAGCCTGAAAAACATCTATGACATCGAAGGTAGGCCACTTTCTTGATCAAGGATCAGGTGTTGACGTGCGATGCAGAGATCGCTCAGATCGTGTGATCGATGGATCCAGATATCGGATCTAGTTGAAGAAAAAGAATGATAAGGGCCTGCAAGTGGGCGGAAATTGTCAAAACCCCAAATCCAGCATCCAAAACCCCCTCCGCTGCCAAAACCCTTCTACACCCAATCCCCGAAACCCCAATAACCATCGCTCCCAACACCAATCTCTGCCTCATCAAAACCCTTAAAACCCCAAATCTCGAATCATCGACCGAACGCCCACCTCCCACACCCTCAGGGCGAATCTGACCGTCGAAAAAATCGAGATTCAGCCCACATCTGAAGTCAAACGGTCCGTGCTGCTCTTTGTGACATGGAGGGGGAAATGCGAGGTTTTCGGTTAGGGTCCAGCTGAAATTCGACGGTGGGGGTTGATTTTGATAAAGATTGGAGATTTGGGGGCGGAGAGCAATCGAGACCGGCCGAGAACTGCAGCTTCTACTGCGAAATCCATTATGGGGTGCAGAGATATTTTGATTTGCAGGTGTGTTTGAAATGGTTTTAGGGCTTTTTTTGAGGTAGATTGGAGAGAAGAGAGAGAAAGAGAGTCATTTCAAAATCTTGTTTGGTGGTGAATCGTCTGTGGCTATTTCTTCGTCTATCTATCTCTTCTCAGACGATACTCAAAAGGGCCTGCAAGTGGGCAAAAATTGTCAGGCCATAGTTGCAGAAACGAGCTGTGACATCTTTTGGATCCAAGACAAGAAGAAGGAGATCGATATTGCTTTTCGCACAGGGAAGAGCTTCGTTTTAGACGCAGGAGCAACCAAAGAGATAGAGAGATTAGGGCCGCAATCGTTGATATTGGTGAGGATTATTACGGAAATTTTAAAATTATTTTAAATTCCTGAACTGTCTTACCGCTTAAGATGTTGGGGTCTTAATTCCACGAGCTGGATTTCGAGCTCCTAGAATTAAGATAAATCTCTTCTTAAATAATAAGTCGTCTTAGCGCTTAAGACATGTTATTATAGCGTACCAAACAATCTTATTTAGTTTTTGTCTTAGCGCTTAAGACACAAGACATTAAGACCCAACTTAAGACGATCCAAATATTACCTAAGACTCAAAGAAATAAATTGAAACAAATTAGAAGGCAGTTTCCTACTCAAACTGAGCTTTATGCGCATTGGCCGCTCGAGCGCATGAGAGGGCACTCCAGCGCATGGGCTCAGTACTTCTCGTGCGCTCGAGCGCCCAGTGACGAGCTCGAGTGCCCATCCTTTGTTGATGCACAGATCCCGATCGAGGCAGCATGCTTTAGCTTGATTGTACAATAAGAAGATTAGCAGACAATGCCTGGTGCTTTGTTTTCATTGACTTTTGTGTTTCCCATGTCATCGTGACAAAAGTCTCCATGCCATGGCAATTACCATGTGCCCGCATGATGTCATCATGAAAAAAAGTAAGTGCCCATATGATGTCTGTACTGGAAAGAAACGTTCCCATGCTATGCCAAGTGAAAACTCACAGCACTGACTCGTGTGACTTGTGCACGGTGCACCCATGAAGCCTTGGAGTTTTGATCGAATATGTCTTGTAGTCTTTTTTTTTTTGGCAGTCCCACTAAAAACACAATTATAAATAAATCTCAGGTTTTGTCCAATACCTAATGAATTTGCCAATATCAATTATAATAGGATTATAATCCTTACAATCTCCCACTTTGGCAATTCTTGGAAAAAACACCCAAATACAAGAAAAATTCTACTCAGAAAATATAACCTAACCAATAGAATTCAAGAAGCTTTTCTTCAGTTCAACTCTGCAAATCCTGTTCACAAACATTTGACAAAAAATCAAGCGTGAAACCTTAAAAATTAAAAGTAAGTCTGAAATGTAATCAACAACATAATCAACTCATTTAGTGACACTAATCAGCACGTAATCTCATGAGTTATCTTAGTTTCTCCCCTATTTGTTCAGAATTGACAAAGAGGTAGCTCCCCCTAAGTCATATAATCTATATCCTCGAGAAAAAAAATGCATGAATGCAAAACTCAATCAGGCCAAAATTCGAAAATCCTTGATGATCAAACACGATAATTTGTAATACATGAGGCAACACAATTTTTGAGGAATTTTCCATGTGTGTATATTGTCTTAACAGACAATCGCAAATGGAAAACACAAAAATTGCAGATCAACCACAAATCAACCATCATCATTTAATAGTAAACATCATTTTAATTTCTCTATTGTTTTCCTCTTTTATGTCTTTACAAATGATTAATCATTGAACTTCTCTTGTTATAGATGGATCAATGGGCGTCATCTAGATACTAGCACAAGAACCCGTACTGAGCATGAGTCTGTCCATACAATGCAAACCAAATGTTCATGTAATTAAAAAATAATTATTGACCTGAGTGTCGGCCGGCTAAACACATTGCACAACAGTAGATTTTTCGAAAGGAAAAAGAAAAAAAAAATATATATATATATATATATATATGACCATACCTATTTTTACAATTGAGAGCAAATAGAGTAGAAAACAAATAGGAGAAGTGAAGTAAAAAATGGAAAAATATGTAGAAATGGAACAGAAGATGTGAGCATAATGACACTTTTTCAAAAATAAAAAGAAAAAATGGGGAAGTTAACAAGATACGTGGGTTGTTACATGATATGGCTAGTTACATAAGATGAGATAAGAAGTATGGCAATTACAAGAGATAAGAGAAGTGGGAATAACTTACAATCAAAACTAGCAACAAACGCCCGTAGCTTAGCCCGGGCAAAAAATCAGAAGATGTTAAATTTAAGAATTGGTTTTGAATATTGTAAGATAAAATAATATAAAAGATAAAATTTTTATTATCTTCGAATATTAAACAAATTTATGTATGAAAATAAATATAAAATAAAGTAAATTTACAATAACACGATGACCCCCTTGAATTTAAAGGCATTGACCATTAGGACCATCTCATTTATGGGTATATTATACCATGATGATTGAACATATAAGAAAGAAAATAAACCGGATGGATCTACATCTACTAAAAAGAACCACAAGAAAGGGATAAAAAAGATTAACCGTGTTTGATCCATCAGTGGGGTCTACCCTTGAAATGTTTTTAACATGTGGGACCCACTGATGGCTCTGCATACAAAGAAGAAAAAAGGGAAGAAAAGAAGAAAGGAAATGGAAATCAATTATGATTTCATCCTCAAGAGCCACACACCACATCTGGATTTATGGTGATGGAACAATTGGCCCCCACAGATGATTGATAGTATAAGGAAAAAAAAATTGAACGAGAGGGGGGCGAACAAGTGTAAGAGAAGAAAAAAAACATAAAATATGTACATTGCATAGGATGAGTGTACGTGGATATAGATATGAGTCATTATAGTATGTTTCTAATAGTTCTAACTCATGTGCACACAAATGACATCCTAACCATTATCAAAGAAATTAAGCTTGTGTATGATACCAACCCAGTCTGATTGCCCACTACGGATACATATTGACCTAGAAAACTAATATCTATGCATAATCCATGAGTGGGTCCCACTGTAGAAATAAGTTAAATGTGCGGGGCCCACTAATTGATTTGCATCCATTAAGAAACCAGACAACGGGGCTTGCCTTCCTCCATCAGTGGGGCCCACTCTTGGAAAAAAAGGGGTTAAGAGAAGACCATTTGGATTTCATCAAATACTGGAGTCCAATCTTGAAATATAATTAATACGAATTGGTGCCCACTACTGAACCATCCATTTGGGGAAAAAAACTGAAAGGCGAGTAAAAGAACTATATTAATCCATAAGTGGGTCCCACTGCAGAAATAAGTTAAATGTGCGGGGCCCACTAATTGATTTGCATCCAGTAAGAAACCAGACAACGCCCAACAGGCTTGCCTCCCTCCATCAGTGGAGCCCACTCTTAGAAAAAACGGTTAAGAGAAGGTCATTGGGATTTCATCTAATACTGGAGTCCAATCTTGAAATATATTTAATACGAACTGGTGCCATTACTGGATCCATCCATTTGGAAAAAAAAATGAGAGTAAAGGAGCAACAGCTTGGATTTCATTCATTGGTAGGGCCCACAAAACATATTTACATGGGACCCATTGATGATTGAAGATCTAAATAAATAAAAGAAAACAAACCGACTTTAAAGACTTGCTTATAATTTGGATAATGGCAAGAAATAGGACTCAAATTCAAACGTTCACACAAATCTCTTATGAGAGAGAATTTAGGAGAGAAAGAGTAGCCCAAAGTGAGGTGACACCTTAAAATAATGTGGGATTTTTTAGTCTATTTCTCTGAAAGGAGAGACTTTTCAGGGATGAGGTGGCACCGCCCACAGCCTACCTCCCCCTTTGCTTTAATATATATAATCACCAACAGAATGTCCAGATTGATTATATTGAAAAGGCTTAGCTTTAATATAATATAATTGTTGCCAAATGGATCTAGTTTGTGCTTTAATATACTATAATTGTTGCCAAATGGATCTAATTTGTTGTTGTCTCACTAACTTTTTTTGCCATGATTAACAAGAAGCAAATTGATTCAACATGATGGACTGATATTTAAGGATGATGAAGCAATTGGAAAAAAGTGGTGCGCCACATAGCATGTCTCCATTTTTTAGTATTCAGAATTTTGCACATTTGAATTGGTGGTCTGGCAATATATACTTTTTGCATATTACTAGGTGCTTTTAATCAAACCGTAGACCTTTTTAAATCTTTTTTCTTTAAATGTTAATTTCTAGAGATATTAAGAGTGAAACACTTTTGGTTTAATGGGACAGGGTGCTGTTGTTGATGAGATTGTGTGGCATTTTAAGTGTTAAAGCTTTTGGGTAGATATGAAGGTTTTTTGGGCCAATATGCATCATAAAGAACAAAACAAGAAAAATCACAGAAAGAACAAGAAAAATCACAGAAAGAAGGAATCTAATGAATGAGCAAATGAGCGTACAAAATCTTAGTTGCAAATTCTTCTTCTTATTCTTGAAGTTAAAGTTGCAGATTCTACTTTGAAACCATAGATAAAGAAAAGAAATTAAATGGAGGGATGCATTCCATGAGAAGGGTTCCAAACCCTTAAGCGTGGGTCCGCCCTTGGTTGGAAGTCATAGTAAGAATTGTTTATTGTTTGTAATTACATGGTAATGAGCATCAATGTTGGAATTTGCAAGTGGGGTCAATAAGGTGGCCCATGAACTCGTATGGATTCTTTTGGGGCTAAAAACTTAGGATCGGTTATAATTAACCCAATCTATGCGCAACCCATTGCTAGATTGATGAAAGTCTCAAAATGCAATGATTAGGCTTCATGTGTAAGAGGGTAAAAGAGACCATTGTCACTTGGGATAAAATGATAGTATGTTTGTAAATAATAGGGTAAATTAGTCAAAGGTCCCTGCGCACGGTCTTCTAAGGCATCAAGGACAACAACTTTTTCTCTAATGTCGCTAGTCCAGACAGCTGGAGATATTTTGGTGAAAGGTCCTTAATATGCCACCTCATATATTTTCATGACTAATTTGCCCCTTTCAACCCTCATTCTCAGGCCAAGTTTTTTCTTATTCTTTGTTGTCCCAGAGAACTCCTTCCATCTTCTTCTCTCTCATTTCTTCCATTTTTCGTTCCTTTCCATGGTTGTAGAGTAACATTGCAGAGCACGTTTCGTCGCCACCATAGTATCAGAGCCCTACAAGGACTCACGTCTGTTTCTCTTATTTGATCCCGACATTCAACCACCATGGCCTCCTCTGCTTCTTCATCCTCTTCCTCTCTCACAGACTCTCCCCATCACAAACATTACCAATTTTGTCTCCATTGAACTGGATGGCACCAACTATTTAATCTGGATATATCAGATGGAATCCATCTTGAAAAGCACTTGTCTCATGTGCTACGTTGATGGTACTAAGTCAGCACCTCTTGCCAGCATCTCTGTAGATAGCATCGCAACATGTTGAGTTCATGAATTTGCACATTTACCCATCATTGTAGGATAAATTAGGGGTTTGATTAGGTGAATTGCATCATTATTCATCTAATTCCATCATTTCATGCATTTTCACCTAGAAACTTGAATTTTCATACTTTTCATATATTTTCTGCATTAATTTAGAATGTTTTGCAAATTTTCTTCGAAGAGTCTCAGTTGGAGTAGGACTCTGTCCGGATGGGTCCCGCTTCAATATGGGCTCTTCAATATTTGATGTGTTGAATTAAAATGTGCAGAAAACGAGAATTGCAGGCCTCTGTCATGAAACCCACTTTCAAGCACACATAGTCATCATGGGCCCTGCATTGCTGAATTGAAGTTTGAAAAGAAGAACTCACCACATGGACCCCACACACAAGCCATGTGAATATCACTCAAAGGAGGGGTCCACTCATCATGTCAGTTGAAGAGTCCTAACTACAATAGAAGACTTCTCATAGGGCCCACTATTCAAGCAGATGAAATGTTCTACATGGCAGGGTCCGCAGTAGTTGCAGATTTGAAATTATTAATGGATAATTCAAATAGTACAATTATGATTGGAATAAAAGAAGAAGAGTTTGAATCATCCACATTTGATCTCCTTTGGAAAATAAGAGTTGTGGAGAGAAAGAATCCTTGGCAAATCAAATTTCAAAAGTTAATCCCGTTTTTCTCAGGATAACTCATCTTCAAATGGCCATAACTTTCAATCCGACCGTCGGATCGATGAAATTTACCTACCGTTGGAAAGCTTATTCAGAGTAGATATTCGGGAGCCCAAGAATATGCAAATCAGAGCTAAATTGACAAAGTTACGGGCCTGGAGATTTTCATGTTCATTTTTAGACGGGATTGCAATTAAATCCACACCGTTGATAATCAATTGCTGCACATCCCTTGTGGGACCCCATCTGAAGATTAGTCAAGCTATCCAGAAGCTTCCACCTCATTCAAATTTAAAAGAGATAAGAGATATACCTTATCTATGAAGATAAATCAAATTTGCAGAGAAAGTGTCCAGATTCAATGTATCTGTAAGATAACCGGGGTTATAAGAGGAACCAAAAGGAAGCATATGAGACTCTCCCTCCCTTGGACGTCCACCACTATTCTCTCTCATTTTTTTTCCTTTTCCTAATTAATAGAATTTAAGAATTATTTTTGGGTATTCTGAAGCCCTGTTTCAGAAATTAGGATTTTTTAGAAGAGAGATTTCTGAGAGACCATTGTACAAGGAGATGCTATTAATGAAATTACTTATGGAGTTCTTTTCAATGGCTGGCTAGATTTCTGGATTGGAGCACACAGATGAAGCTAAGTAGATCTTTAATTTAATCTATGTGATTTTTCTATTTACTTGTCTCTTTTAAATGCATGCTCTATTAGAATAATAGATCTGTCTTCATGCCTTAGGCAGCCTCTATTTTAATTTCTAATGAAAATAGTTTGATGATTTATACTTATTTTGATAGATTATGCTTAGGGTTGAGATCCTTTGATAGTTTATGCTTAATTTGATGAGTCATGCTTATGATTTTTCATTCTTTTATGGGGTAAAGGAGGTCTTGGGTTGTGATCTTATTCTTTTTATTAAAATCTGGTTTTCGCAAAAGACAAATCTTCCGGATCCGAAACATTAATTTGTTTCTGATC
Source organism: Litsea cubeba (assembly GCA_012931725.1). NCBI lineage: Eukaryota > Viridiplantae > Streptophyta > Magnoliopsida > Laurales > Lauraceae > Litsea > Litsea cubeba. Next base: position 3,081,404 of record CM022951.1, read on the forward strand.
TGAGTTATTTTGAGACAAATAGTAGAATAATTGCATGATGGATTAATTATCTTACTTAGTGGATTCTGGATGCTCCGATCTATTTTTTTATATATATTTGATTAGTTTGTTTCTGAATTCTTCTAGATTTTCTTAGATCTCAATTATTCATTAATCTTTGATTAAAAAAAATAGATTTAAATTTTAACTCAGTAGTGCTCCCTGTGGGATCGACCTGTAATTGCCACTATCTCAACAAGATAACTGTGCACTTGCAGTAATTTTAATGGATTGATTTAATTCACATCACAACACCAAATCTAGCCCTTGAAGGATGGACTCGCATTGATCAATTTATCAACAGCTGCATCAATGCCACTCTTGCCAAGACCGTTGCCCCTCAGGCTCTTGGATTCACAACTGCCCGTTCACTTTGACTCTCTCTTGAACAGACTCATCTACAGCAGTCTCAAGCACAAAAGTCTCTTATTCACAACCGGTTACAAACAATTCAAAAAGGTGCATCACCCATTACTGATTACCTACAATCTGTGAAAACATTGGCTGATTCTCTCTCAGCCATTCAAGCACCAGTTTCAAATGCAAAACTCAGATAAATTTATCTGAGTTTTCGGCAAACATATCTGAACTTCTTGGAAAACTCAGATAAATTTGTCAAAACTCAGATAAATTTGCCAAAACTCAGATAAATTTAGTTTTGGCAAATTTATCTGAGTTTTCAGTAAACATATCTGAACTTCTGGAAAAACTCAGATAAACTTGCCAAAACTCAGATAAATTTATCTGAGTTTTCGGCAAACATATCTGAACTTCTGGAAAAATTCAGATAAATTTGTCAAAACTCAGATAAATTTATCTGAGTTTTGAACAACTTTTCTGATTTGCGAACAAATTTATCTGAGTCTGGACCCACACAAATTTATCTGAGTCTGGACCCATACAAATTTGCTGGCATACGGACTGAGTGGATGCTAGGCATCACAGCTGATCACTTGCAAAAGCTCAGCCGTCCTTTTCCCCTTTTCTATCTTCTTCTTGTAGCTTGGCTTGAATTAAGCCAACTTCTCTCCTATCTCTTTCCCTATCTGCCACTTGTCAAGATCATGGGAGAAAAGGCCATGTGCTTTTGATCATGCAAACCGAGACAAGAGAGATGCAATGGAACTCTACAACCCTTGAGATCAGTACTTGGAATGCTACAAAACAAAGAACCTAGACTACTTCTCTGTTATCCGACTCCAACGAGTCTATGTGGCCCATCAGAGATCTCCTCTACAACTCTTCTCATCTTCTGAGAGTTATTGCACAGATCGAAACCGAGAAGCACCGAGTCGAACTAGTTTTCCTCCAATCGATCGAAGAAGACTTTAGGTTTTTGCAGTTTGATTCGTTTTTTGTTTCGCTTTTGGGATGAATGTGGTTTTTGTTTCAATGAAAGTGTTTGAAATGGTTTTAAGCGAAGCAATCCTTTATGCTGACGTGTCCAGGGACATTTATGTCCTTTTTCAGTAGTCATTTTCATGAAAGGACTGTTGCTTACGAAAAAAGTCCGTGGACCTTAGACTATAAAAGTTAATGATGAAGGACCTACCGCCAAAAGCCCCTAAATAACAACATATTCATTTTTGGTTGATAGATCTATGGCAAAGCTATCATTTTTATAACGACTAGACATAAAGTTTTATGGTGATCTCATTAGGGCTCATGATTTTTGGGACATGGAATGTGTTAAAATAAAAAGAAGGGATGTATCACTAAATACTCAAATCTTGCCTATTTACAAGTTTTATAAACTTAAGAGGTTATATAATAATAATAATAAAAAGTCCAATAATGAGCTGCATGTCCTGCCTTTGAACCGTTTGGGGCCTTACCCAATACACAGTGATAGTGGGTGGTGTTGTGTATCTTGGGTTTTACCAATGATCAACTACACAGGGGGAATGGGTTCCTTGTTATAAAAAAAAGTCTTTTATTTTGCAATAAGAAAAAAGAAAAACCCCATACTACTATTATTCTACCATTTTGTTACTCTTTCTCATGTCTTAATATATCCACTTGTAAGCTACGTTTGTCCACTTTTTCAAGGAAAAAGCATGAAAAGTGGAAAAGCTTTTCTTGGGTGTTTAAAACTCCATGTTTGGTGCAATATCTTTTCCTCGAGGAAAAGTCTCCTTTAAATTTGCCTATGATATTGTGCATTAACATGCTAATTATATTCCACCTCATTGGGTAGAATGGGTGTGGTTTAAAGGCTGCATAAATAAATAAATAAATAACTCTCTCTTTGTGCATGGATGATTTTTAAAGGATGCTTGAAAACTAAGGAGTTCCTCCTTAGTAGGGTAGCGTTTGGTTCGCTAGAATGGTCTTAGGCAGGAATGGAATGGAAAGTGGAATGAGTCTGGAATGGAATGATGCAGGAATAGTCATTTTCATTCCAACATTTGGTTTTACTGAAGTATCAATTAGAATTCTTATTCATGTTCTTGCGTTTTGTACGCTTGAATGATGCCTGGAATAGAATAAATTTACATAAAATTGACCAAAATACCCCTGTTAGAATTTTTATTTTTATAAATTTTCTTATTTCAAGCTTACCCAAAATATAATTATTTACCTATTTTGATAGATTATCATTAAAACAACCACAAAATAACACACCTAAAACATTATTTACAATAGCTTAAACATCATCAAAATATCTAAATAACACATTACTAAACTTAAACATCACGTAAATTAGCTAAATAAAGTAATTTTGTTAACATTCATCCATAAGTTTAAAACTAGCTTCCACATTTTGATGTGATAAAAGGGCATTTTCGTCTCAATGAATAATTATAAAGGAATGGAATGATCATTCCTCTACCTTCCCAGTTCAATGATGATTCCATTACATAAAGGAATGGTTTACGAACCAAACACGGAAATGATCATTTCGTTGGAATGACCATTCCATTCGACCTTTATTACACAAACCAAACCCTACCGTAGAGTGTGATTCAAGATGTTGTTTATATGATTGTACATGAGAGACAACGACTCGCCTTGTTCCCATTGCCCTTTCTCTTTGACAATTTGGAGAGGGCTTCTTCAAATGAATTTCCTAACGGCAATTCCTTGTTCTTTTCTATCGGAAATTATTTTTTCAATTCTTGGACAATTGGATGCTCATCAGCCTGATCTTCTATACTTGGGCATCTTGATTTTTCCTAAGCAATTTTACATAATATTCTAAGCAAAGCAAGGAGTCGTGCTTGTGTATGTTAGTGTTTCTTTGCCTCACAACTTTGCAAGTCAATGGAACCTGCCTCCCTTGCTTCCTTTTGTGAAAACAAGGATTTTTCATAAAGCTCTTAAAGGCTGTTGCCTCTCCATTGTCCATTTAAACCAGTTTTTAGTGGGAATCTTTTGGAGAGATAGAGACAAACCGGAAGATGACATTATTCAATCTGATTTGTGTTGAAAATAGGTGGGCCTCTAGGATAGGTTTCAAAAACTTTTGATCAACTTGATGCAGTGATCAACTATCCAGAAGGCTTCAAAACCCAATCCAGGACCCGTAACCTCAATCTCAGCCATCATGATCAGTAAATAAACATATCAAGAAGATAGTATAGCAACAAACAAGCATCAAATAAATCTACAACATGCATGGAAGTAGATTATACCTTTGGAGATCGGTTGTGCTCTAATAGAGAAGTTGCGTCTTTCTTTGATAATGAAACTCTTTCAAGTATCAAATAGGAATCTTCAAGACCTCTTGATCTTCTACGCTATGACCCGTATCAGATTCACTTTTTCTCAAGAAGATGGTGGGATCTCCAAGAGAAAGCAACTAGGAACTCAAATGGGGAACTAGAAGAAGAACTAGAAGAGGGAGAGAGAGAAATTGCATGTGCAACTCTTGCACATAGATGGCTTGGGTGTGATTCCCTAGGTTGGAATTAGCATCAGCGAGCAACACCTTTTCCTCTCTATTTATAGAACAAAGCCTCCTCTTCTTTCTAATTGAAATAGAAGTCTCACTTCTCTAACAATTAGTAAGTATCTTCTTTCTAATTTAAATAGATGTCTCACTTCCATTATAATTAGTGACTTACTATATCACAATTAGAAGTCTCACTTCAAATATGATTAGTAACTTTTTAATTCCTTTCTAATTATAATAGAAGTCTCACTTCTACTAAAATTAGTAACTTTACTATTACCACTATTAGAAGTCTTACTTCAAATAGAAATAGTAACTTTCTTTTTAGAGTTCAACTAGAATTAGTATATTTCTAATAAGCGTGGGGACCACTAGGAATTCCTTAGAAAGTTGGCTCCAACTGGGACTCGCGACCTCACATCTCATGGTAATCCGAGCCCACAGTTAATTGCAAATAACTCCACTATATAAATGCAATTGAACTCCAGTCTTAGGAATATTACATAGAAGACCCTGAACTTCCACATTACCACAAGTAGGCCCCTCCATCAATATTCATGGATCAATTGGACCTGTCTTCCAAACTTAGATTCATATCTTAGTATCTTTGAGCCCCAATTAATTATAATGATCATAGGTACCTTTCTAATTAACTCTTAATCGGAATGCGTGCGCACTTACCAATGATACATCCATTAATTGGCATAAGGGGATATTAAAGATAGATTCCATCGTGACCATTGAATGTTCCTACAGCTCTACTACCATGGTTTAAAATCTCGGTATCGGCCGGGCCGAAAAACCGATACGTCGCGGATATCGTCGCGGATATCGGTCCGTCGCGGTCGTCGCGGTGTGAATTTTTTTTTAATCCAAAAAAATCCGCAAAAATATTCAAAAAATCCAGAATATTAGAAAATGTGGAAAACAATATTTTTTTCCACTAGTAACAACAATAAATCAAAATCTCGGTCACCTTAAGTTATGAGTCCTGTCTGTATCGCTGTTCGCTTTATTCTCCAGTATTTTATATAATGCAACCATTATTGATGCTCATGATCAATAGGATGAAATATCATAAATCTGACATAATGCAACCATAATTTTTGGCAAAAACTCATACTTTTTTATTCCAAAAGTATAGATCTATTTTAAACTAACATATTATCAATGCATTTGAACACTAATGTGAAAAAATGTAATTGATTTCAAGAAAAGCCCCAAATTTTTGGAAATAAAAAAATTTAGATATACACTTTAAAATACTAGATCTAGGGAAAAATAAGTGAGTAACATCGAATCTAACTCAATATAAAGCCTTTTCGTTCATGAATTAGCATATTACACAATCTTTACTACTATATCATTCCAAACATAATTAAATAGGTTTAATATCATATCTAGTAGTTTATGATAATAATTGACATCTAAGCAAAAAAAAAAAAGAATGACAATCAAAAGAGTCCTAGCTATCATGGTCAAGTAGATCATTTTGTCTTCTTGAAGTTAGATTGCCATTTATCTAAAACATGCGCTTCGCAGAGGGGGTCCGGGGGTATCCCCCGGCGGGGGTCGAGCTGACCGGTCAGCTCGCGGGGGTCCAGGGGGCAGCGCCCCCGAAAAAAAAAAAAAAAAAAAAAGGAGATATCGGCCGAGATATCGTCACGGCCGATATTTTCAAAATATCGGCCGATATCTCGCGATATTTTGGCGATATCGGATCCCGTATCGCCGATACCGATATCTCAGCGAGATATCGGTTCGGTGTCGGCCGATACCGGTACGTATCGGCCGATACGTACCGGTATCGGCCGAGATTTTGAACCATGTCTACTACCATATGCCCAAATCATCGGGGGTTGACCTACAGTTGGCCTCACTCATTGGTAACTTAAGGCAAATGAATAGATAGAAACTTGAGTTCATTAATGTCTCAGGATTGAGAGCCTATTGCTAGAGAATTATGAGAGCAGACATTAAAGTAAAGATAGTGTTCATAAGGTGCTTCTCATGGTCCTTCAATACATCCAATGTACCAGCACTATAATCCAAAATCTTACATTCTGATGATCGAAACAAACCACACTATCTCATAGTGGTCAAAGTGCTGCAACCTCGTCAGATAAGATGTCCAGTCATCAGCACTGGTTGTGAAGATATTTAAGTATAGGATTTGTTATACATGTCTCCTGTATGTGGATCTCATCCATACACATATATTACATTTAATATTCTTGTGGATTCCGGTTCATCTCATGAACCATCATGTCATTCGTATTGGTTATGTGCAAGTGTTTAATAAAACACCATTCATCTCATGAAAGGTAAGCATGAATATATTGATAAATAAAGAAATTAATCAATTTATTATATCATCTACCGGATTGAGTTCATAAAACTAACAATTGGACTTCTATTTGGCCATTTCTTCTCTACTTCAAATAATTCCGGTTCGATTTCGTTTGGCAATTTACTACTTAAAGCAAAAGTAATGTAAATCATCAAATCAAGAGAAAATAAAATATAAGGGGGTTATGATGGTATTTTACCTTTAGTGGATTGGTAGAGAATCTTTTTAATTTTTTGTGTAAAAAATGAGTGTTTTTTTTGTCTTTTAGTGGAAAAGGAGGTTGCTTTTTAACTTTTTTTTAGATGCGTACTTTTGATGTGACCTGTTATCTGAAAAATGACGGCTTTACATTACTTTTACTAATGTAGTAAATTGTCAAACAACGCCCCGAAGGAGTAACACTGTATTTCAATTGAAGGAAATAGCCAATTACTCAAACTCTTAAGGATCATACTCAATAACTAACATGGGTTGATCGTTTTAAAGTGAGAAAAGTGGTCTTCTAGCTCGCGCAATTTCAAAATGTTCAATTTCATGGCATTTTTTCTATATCATTTTGTCTTTGTAGGACTTTGAATAATATGTTTAGGCATTTTGACCGCATTTCATGTGAGACCCTCAATGCATTATTTACTATGTAGTGTTGCTTGGCGTGGGTTGTGGGAATGAATGTAAATGGGTCCCGATTCTCTGATTACCCGGAGATTCCGACCCTTTAAAAATCGGGTCTGAGTCCTTATTTAGGCCCCGATAAGTAAATGAGTCCGAGTCCGGTTCCACCTTGGTTCAGACCCGTGGACCCGAGGCCCGACATATTACCTCAATTTTCGAAAATATTTCCCAAAAACTATAATTTTTTTAATATCATTCTCTACCTAGACCCGGACTCAGATCCAGACCCGTCACATATATGGTTCTAGCTCCGGTTTCGGATCCGGATCTGGTTCCACCTTCTCCTTAACAATTCTGGTTCCGAGTCCACCGTAGACCCAAATCGGAACAGACCCGTTTACAACCCTAGTTGTGGGATTGTAATTAATGGGGTATACCTAGGGGTGAAAATCTGGTTGAAGACCGGGCCCAGTCGTGCCCGGGCCGGGCCAACATGGCCCATGATAAATATGTGGGCCAGTTATTTCCGATGGGCAGAGGTCAGAAAAGATTCTCCATGAAAAATGACTCTTTCTTATTTCATGAAACTAGTTTTCCGCACTGCCTCACAAATGTCCACCCGACTCACTGGCACATTTTAATTGCCCTATACCTGTTCGTTCAAATTTTAAAAAAATTTCTTGCACCAGTCCCTCAACAAGCAATAGAGCAATAATGTTCATTATATTGTCATCTTTCCGTTCATCAGCAAGCACGCTCTCCATTCTTCACCTACACGCGGGGCCCACAACTATCTACTTTGCACAAGTCACGAGCTTTGAGAAAAATAAAAATATCTACTTGGACAGTTGGACCCACCCAATCTCCTTCACGTGGATTCGGATTTCGGGCTCGGCTTCAGCTCCAGCTTCCAGGTGATGGACCACAAAAAAAATACAAGACAAAAATATTGGAGGACACGTGTCGCACTCACAGTAACTTTAGGGGGACGAATAGAAGTCGGGAGATAAATTTAAATTGAGGTCTGCTCGCATTGTTTCCGCTGGTGCTCGAGATGGTTGCTCGCGTACCTGTGTACATCTCCACCATTTCAAGTGCTAATACCATCGAGTATGTATTGCAGTGGCCCACCATGTGGCACTTTGATATATATATATATATATAGGGAGCTGTTCACCCGAGCTGCAGCTTAGTTTTAAACTAAGCTGCAGTGTGCCAACTGCCCGTGTGCCATCGAGAGAGAGTATTCGCTGATCAAGTGGCCCGCCAAAAATTTCATTCCCTCTCCTCTCCATCCCTAATCGCTCTCTCTGCCTTTCAAAAAACAAACGAATGTCTCCCAGCGCCTCTCTCTCTCTCCCATCGTCTCTCTCCCTCTCCCAGCGCCTCTCTCTCTCTCCCATCGCCTCTCTCTCTCTCCCTGCGCAGATCTCCCTCTCTCTCCCTGCGCAGATCTCCCTCTCTCTCCTCCATCGAATCCCTCTCCTCTCCCTCGCGACGCTCTCTCTCTCTCCCTCTCCTCCTCTCTCTCTCTCTCTCTCTCTCCCCTCTCCTCCTCTCTCTCCCTGCGCAGATCTCCCGCCCTCTCTCTCCCTGCCAGATCTATCTCCCTCTCTCTCTCCTCCATCGAATCCCTCTCTCTCTCTCCTCGCCTCTCTCTCTCTCTCTCCCGCTCTTCTATCTCTCCCTGCGCAGATCTCTTTCTCTCTCTCCATCCAGCGAATCCCTCTCTCTCTCTCTCTCTCTCTCTCTCTCCCTGCGCGTCTCTCTCTCTTCCAGCGAAACACTCTCTCTCTCTCCTCTCCACGCGTCTCTCTCTCTTCCAGCGAAACACTCTCTCTCTCTCTCTCCCTGCGCGTCTCTCTCTCCCAGCGACTGTCTCCCTCCCTCGATCGCAGCGACTCTCCCAGCGACTCTTAGAGGCGACGAAGACTCGATGAATAATTAGTGAGGGTGTCCCGCTTCTTCGAGAACTGACTATTCTCCCAAGCACGTGAAGTCCTTGCCTCTCCCCATGCACTGAGTAAATCAAGCTTTTGCCTGGGCCCATGTTATTTAATACACAAGAAACTTCTGTCTAGATAATAGATTAGATGGTAGCCCATCTGCAGCCTAGCTTGAAACTTTTTTTTATTCTACATTATTATTATTTTTTATTAATTTTGTATTATTATTTAAGGAACTGGTTGAGAGAAATGCATTAAATCGCGCAGCAAGAAACAATTACAATAGTTCCCATGGTTCAAAATCTTTTGCAGCACATCGGCAAGGACTGGTATATAATTTTCTCATTACTTATGTGAATTCTTTTTTATTTATGTTTATCATTTTAACTCAAAATATTATTATAGGTCAATCCCAATACTAGTCAATTCCTTGGTGACATTGAGTTTCACAGACTCATGTACATTAACCACCAGACAGGACGTTGGTGTGACCCCCGAGCAGAGCAGGACTACGTGAGTATAGTAATTAATTTCAATTCTTATATAAACGATTTTTTTAACAATTTAAATAAATTTTATATACACTTTTTATAACTCTATATATATAAATTGCAAAATGATATGTTGGTGCTTAAGGATTCACAATCTCAGAACTCTGATGCGGAGTCTATTGGTCAAAGTCAGCAAGTTCTCACTGAAGAAGAGATAGTTCAAAAGGTTCGCAAGCCTCGTCCGGATACATCAAAGGGAGAGGAAGAATTGTGAAAGGATCGTCCAGTTCTAGTGGGGGACAACTAGAGATTGCCGAGGTCCAGGAGCTTAAGAACAAGGTTGCAACATATGAGGCCCAAGTTAACACATATAAGAATGAAGTTAACACCTATCTAAACCAACTTGCATTATGTACGGCCTACATCCAACAACTAACCGCTCAACTTAACATGCAATTCCCTGGACAATTTAATCAACTTGATCCAAGTACTCTATTTCCTCCACCTCCGCCGCCACAATACCTCCGGGCTCTTCGTGAAGTGATGATAATGATGATGATGTTTATTATCCAGAGATGCCAAGAAACCCTCATTAGACTACTATATTTTAGACTTTTAACTTGATGTTTATGGCTTTATCTTTTAGACCTCTATTTTTATATTTTAGTGTTTGATCTGATATATTTGGTTTGTAATATGTTTGATAATATTTGATCTGATATATTTGGTTTGTAATATTAATTCTATATTTAAAATAATAATAACTAGATATTTAAAACTAAATTAAAATGACTAAAAAAACTAAATTAAAATTTAATTTAATATAATAATAAAACGGTTCCAATAACTATTGGAGACGTGGTTTTTTTTTTTTTTAAAATAATAAATATAAAGTTACCGACGCCATTGGCGTCGGTAACTTTAAACAAAAAACTGTCAGTCGATGGGTGTTCTTTTTGGGAAGGTTACCGACGCCCGTGGCGTCGGTAAGTTTAATTTAGACTTGCTGACATAGTGAACGCGTCGGCAAGTATATTTACCTACGTTTTCTTCCCTACGCCACAGTTAGCATCGGTAAATTTATTTACCGACACCTTTTTAAGTTTACCGACGCGTTGACTGTGTCGGTAAACTTCAGTTTTGTAGTAGCGGGGCAAGTGGCTCAAGGAGAAAGCACAAGTTTGAAACCGCAACCTCCGGTTCATAAGCTATGGTCTTAGCCAACTGAGTTTGTTCAATTATGTGATTTAAAAAAAAAAAATTTCCTAAGCAAGATATCTTAAAACACAATCCATTAAAATATTTAATGATACTCCCATCACTTTTGATGAATAAACTCGTTTTCCATGACATCCATTCCTTGTTCAAAATATTTAAAAGAAAATATTTTTTCAATGCATGTATAATAATCTATATCCAAGACATTCTTATTAGAACAATGGTTGGGTTTGAGTTGATGGATTAGAAGTAGAAATAGGGAGGATTTTCTCCTACAAGCAAATTGCAAGTGCAATCCAGCACCATGGGCTTACTTTTGACCATTGCAGCTCTTTTCACTCTTATCCCACTCCCACCCCCAATGATTTGCCTCCATCCTAATTTTATGCTCATCAAGCCTTTACTAACCATTGGATTGAATCTTAAAAAAAAAAAGAAAGGCTATTAAATCAAGGGGTGGGATAATTTAATGGGACTGATTTTTTGCATGGCCCTTATTCATAAAGAGACATTTTTATCCGTCTTAACCTCAATGATAAGAAAGTGTCCAAGTGGTTGATCGCTTATGCATAAAATCATGTGGTCTATTTGTAGATGAAAATCTCCTGTATGACTAGTGGCACCTAATATTAAGTGACTTCTATACCTTTTATATTGATTATTAATTAATTGAATTAAGAATATTTAAATTACTTACTGGCATATTTAAGCAATTTGATCTCCTTTAATCCAAATAAATTTGTAAAATAAAATTTCAATATACTAAGAAAATGCTTTGGTTTTTTATTCCCCTCGACGAACAGTGTTTCCTTCCCCAATTATGCTTAAATACCAATTTATCTCTTATAATATCCAGTTTCTTCAACTGGGTTAGTTCTCACAACATTCAATTCCTATCATTGAAAGTCAAAATTGGTAAGTAGGGAGAATTAAATGCAAAACCTTCGCTATAATATAATAATAATTTGAAACTGGTTGTATAGCAAGGGCCTACCTAGATAGTAAATGTGTAATGACATGTACTCTAACTAGCAAGAAAGGTCTGCGCTAAGCTTGGAAAATATATGTATCTATATTCAAATTGATTGCTTTCTTTGAAATATCATTGATAAAAATAAATCACTAATAAAGGCCCGAGGCAAAAAAAAAAGAAGTAACTATATTCATATTTGGTATTTCGGAAAAGTATTATTGATAAAAATAAATTAAAGATAGAGAATGTAAAAAAGAGAAATAAATAAAAATATCTTCCTATGGAGTCAGAGGGAGAAAAAACATTGGTAATATAGAAGGTTTCCTTCTTAGATTTGAAAGAATGCTTATTGTGTATTGATTTGAATTTGAAAAACTACATTTTGTGTTTTTAGACAAGGATTGATGTTGGCACCACATTATAGAACCGATGAGATTATATAATGAGATTTTTAGGAATTGGGGTGAGATTCCTAAGATTAAGGTTTGAAAATCTCTTTTGAATATGGATTGAGTCCAAATCTAACTTCTTTCAGGGCTCCATATTACTTATATATATATATATATATAGTTGAAAAGTCAAGAAAATAAGGGAGAATGGAAGGGAAAACAAGTAAGGAATAGTGGTTTTGGAGCCATAGGGCCAAGACTTGCTGAAACGCCATGCTAGTAGGGGTGTAAATGGGTCCCCGATTATCCAATTGCTCCGTGGTTTCGACCCGTCAAACATCGGGTTTGGATCCTTATTTAAGCCCCGATGAGTAAATGGGTATGTTTTTGGGTCCTTTTTTTGGAGCCGTGACTTAAACGGGTCTGTTTTTTTATTTTGACCCTTAGACCCGAGACCTGACATGTTACCTTAATTTTTGAGAATCTATAAAAAAACTAGGTTTTTTTCCATATTATTTTCTTACCTAGATCCGGACTCAGACCCGTCCCATATACGGTCCCGGTTCCGGAACCAAGAAAGCGGTTCCAAAAAATATTCTGATTCCACCTCCTCATTAACAAACCGGAACCAATACATTTACATCCCTACATACAAGGCCAATTCTAGCACCAGGTGCCATGAAATGCAAGAACTAGCCCGAGCACCATGTAATGCAAAAAATTGTTGCACAGGAGATGGTAGTATGAGGCTGATAAACCAGACTCAAGAAACTATAATGTAAAATTTTGGGGCATTTGGCGGAAGGTCCCTCATCATTGCGTTTTATAGCCTAGGGTCCAAGATAGTTTCCTGTTGAGGCGGCAGTCCTGTTTTAAAACTGACACTAGTCAAAAAGACAAAATTACCCTCTCTATACGTCAGCAAACACGCTCCGCCTAAAAATATTTCAGGCCGTCATACTATCCGCAACGTAAGCAATTATCTAAGTTTGCTCTGACTTTATCAAGCTTGCTGTGAATTTATCTAAGCTTGTTCTCAAGTTGTCTTAGTCTGATATCAATTAAAAGGACTTTAAATGAGTTTGTCTATATATTACATGATTTTATTTGAGTTTGATTTTTAATTAACTGCGTTTGCATGCTATTAATCAAATAGGGTTCCAAGTAAAATTATCTGACCGTGACACGATTTTATCTGATTTTCTTCTGAATGTATCTGAGATTCTTATAAAATAAAATGAGTTTGGTATGAAATTAAATGGATTTCGCATGATTTTATTTTACTTTGAAATGTATTCAACTTTATTTTAAATGAGTTTTTCTGAGTTTGCTGTGAATTTATCTGAGTTTTGTATAAGTTATCAGATATTGGCATGAAGTTATCTGACTTTAAATTAAAGTTATCTCTGTTTTGTATGAATTTATATAAGTTTGATATGAATTTATCTGTATTTGCTGTGAATTAATTTAAGTATGATATGAATTAACTTGGATTGAGGTGAATTTATCTGAATTTGAAATTAATTTATCTAAGTTTGTTGTGCATTTATATTAATTTGATGTGAGTTTCTATGAATTTATCTAAGTTCGAAATCATAACCAATTTACAAAAAAGTTATGTCCCATTAATATAAATTTATCTGTATTTGATATAAAATTATCTAACTAGATTAGGTTTGGTTTGAATAGATTTAGTTTGAATTTATCTGAGCTTGATATGAAATTATTTGACTTTTACATGTATTTATCTAAGCTTTATGTAAAATTATCTTAGTCAATGATCAATTAAATAGGACTTTAAATGGATTTATCTGTATATTACATGATTTTTCTGAGTTTGATTTCAATTTAACTACGTTTGTTATTAATTAAACAAGGTTTCAAATGAATCGATTTTCTCTGAGTTTTTACGGAGTTTATCAAAGTTTCTTATGAAATAATGAGTTTGGTATGAAATTAAATGGATTTCACATGATTTTATTTGACTTTAAAATGTATTCAACTTGGTTTTAAATGAGTTTTTTTTTAGTTTGCTGTAAATTTATCTAAATTTTGTATGTGTTATCTGACTTTGACATGATGTTATCTGTGTTTGGTATGAATTTATTTAAGTTTGATATGAATTTATTTGTGTTTGCTTTGAATTAATCCGAGTTTAATACGAATTAAGTGAATTTATCTGAGTTTACTGTGAATTTATCTAACTTTGATGTGAACTTATTTGACTTTGGCATGAATTTATATTAACTTATCTGTGTTTGAAGTCATAACTAGTTTGAAAACAAGTTATGTTACTTCGATATGAGATTATCTAACTAGATTTGGTTTGGTTTGACTAGATTTAGTTTGAATTTATCTAGTTTTGATAAAAAATTATCTGAATCTAATATGAAATTATCTGTTTTTGAAGTGAATTTAAATAAATTTGTTATGTTTTTATTTGACTTTACTTTGGACTGGGATGAGTTTGATATCAATTTATCTGAGTTGCATATGTATGTGGATAGCCAAAAGCACCCAAAGGAGAGAAGAGGAAAAAAAAAAAAAAAAAAAGCAGCACCAAGCAAGCCACGCTAGGCAAAATTTCATCAATTGTCGTTCTCTCCAATTTAAAACTTAAAATTTTGTTTGAAAACTCATCTTACTACATTTGAATTGGAAAATAATCTAGGAAAGACAGTGAGTTAGAGCTAAAACACAGATTTAAATTGCATGACACCCATTTAAATGGTTATAAGGGCAAATGAGTCATAAAAAATCTGATGTCACATGCTTAGGGACCACCCCCTAAATTAATCCCATGCGCAAGGGACTCTAGGCCTTAAACATTAATGCTCTGTTATAGAGATTTTATAACACGGTATTGAGGGATCTCTCCCTAATTTACCCTAAAATTTTCCCTTAACTTGTGTTTGGATAATTTATTGAGAAATAATATAAAGTAAATGTCAAATTAGTGACAAAAGTAATGACTGTGTAAAGGAAAGAGTATAGTTTTCCTTAAAGTATAAATACGTTTGTTCTTATGAGGCTACAGTAATATAAAGTGATGAAAAGTCAACAAGTGGTAAAGTAACACCTTACTTGTATTTTTATATAGTAATTTTTTTGGCTAGTAAAGCAAAAGTAAAACTTTCTGATGGCTGGTATTTTGCCTTTTCACCTAAGGTAAACCTTTAACATGTTTAAATAATTTACTAAGAAAGTAATATAAAATAAATATTAAACTAACTAAAAAGGTATTGGTAGTATAAAAGAGAATCTTGAGGTAAAGTAGTCTCAAGTGATTAGATGATAAATAAGTCAACAAGCGGTAGAGCAACCACTTTACCTATATTTTATAGAGTTGGATACTTGGCAGCTGGTAAAGTAAAAGTAAAATATTTTGGCAACTAGAACTTTATTTTCCAAATACAAACAAAGTAAAATTCTACTTCCCACACATTTCACTTTATCTCTTGAAAACAAATTATTGCCTATGCTTATTATGGTAATTTATTAACAAAACAATGTAAAATAAACATTAAATCAGTGGAAAATGTAATGGATGAGTAAAAGAGAGCTATTCTTTCCAGTATGGTAAAATCTCATTTTTGTTTCCTTGAGGTAAAACAATATGAAGCAAGAGGAGAAGTTTCTAAGCAGTATAAAGCAACAACTTATTTGAGTTTCTAATGATAAAACTTTGTACGTAGTTGCTCGTAAAGTAAAAAGAAAAAAAAAATTACAACTTGGATATTATATTCCCACTTCTCATGACCTACCAAATATCAATAAAGTAAATCCTCACCAGGGCCGGCCCCAAGGGGCAGGCGGGAGAGGCCGCTGCCTTGGGCCCCCAATAATGTATCAAAAATTTTAGGGCCCCATATTATTTTATGGTATTGTATATATATGTGTAAATACTTTAGTCCTAATATGTAAATTGAAAGGCCTAAATTAATAACACATGTGTGTAAATATTTAGCCCAATAAATAAATTAAAAGGCCCCAATATTAAGGCCCACCTTATTTAAAATAACCGTTATTAAAAAGCCAAACTTAAGGCCCACCACCATACCACCATAGATAAAGAATACGTTAAAGTCAAACATGGGCCCACCACTAAAAGATAAGACCACCAAACTTTCAGGCTTTCCTCATTTCTCCGTGAGCATCAGCAAAACTTGATTATATAAGTTTGATAGTGGACTTTGCAGCTAAAATTGCGAGAGATCTTGTTTCAGTAATACCTTTTTTTTTTTTTTTGTTCTAGGTTTATTAGCCCTTGATTTTTGGAAGGGAATGGTGGCGTGTGAATGTAGGGCTTTTGGCCAGGGTGGTAGTTAAAAGACTACATTGTGCTTGATCCTTGTGATTAATATATGCCTCCCTCGGTGATGTAGGCAGTCCTAAAGTTATTTGGATGTAGTACTTTTTTGTATAAAAAATATCAATTTTTTGTTTAGAAATTATAATGAATTAATTTTTTTTAAAACTACTTGTATAAGGGCCCCATTTTTTAGAGTTCGCCCTTGGGCCCCCTAAACGTCGGGGCCGGCCCTGATCCTCACAACTGAAATTACTTCCCCACACATTTTACTTTACCTCCAGTAAAACAAACACAAAAAGAGAGTTTTACATGAGAGACTTCATGTTTTCACTCGTAGAAGAAATACAATGTACATATAAAAAAAAAAAAAACAGAAGTAAAAACACATAAGAGAGACATCATACTTTGTAGTCAAACATAAGTCATACAATGATACAAACATAATAGGGCGAGCAACATCATGTATGGGTAGCTCGCGAGCCATGATAACAAATAACCGACAAACCCTACCAGGTGAAGGCTGAAATAATCCCGCCTTCCGTATTTCAAAACTGCCCTTGACTGGCCTCCATATTCCCCATTTTTTCCCTCCCTTTCCCATTTCTTCCCGCCTCCACTACCTCTCCTTAAAACCTTATTACCTCTCTCTCTCACATTCTCAAATCTCATCTCATCTCTCTAGCCCCCAAAACTACCCATCTCTCTCTCTTTTCCACTCAGTGAGTCAGTCATGAATCGGAGAGTCCGTAGCCCTACCAAAGCATCATCAAAGAGAGAGGAAAGGCTGAGGCTCCAGAAATATCTCAAACCAGGCGCACTCGCCCAACTCAGAGACTCCAGAATGCACTCAAGAACCCTAAAACGCGACCTCCAGATCCCCATCTCTCCCTCATCTGCTTCACCAGCAACAGATCTGCTCGCTCACATCGCGGCGATCGACGGCTTGCCTTTCCTCGCGGCCAGGATCTACGGCCCACGTTTCCCCCAGCGCAAGAAGCTCGTCGCGGTGAAGTCCGTGTTCATGCTCAGGTCATCTGAGTCTGCAGAATCTCTCTTGGACTTGTCAAATAATGATATTGTTGTTGCTCATTGATATATGGTTGAGGATTGAGATCCCCATCTGGGTTTTTTCTTTGTTGATCTAAAGAGGATTGTTGATAGTGGATGATTCTTTTTTAGGTTTCTCTTATGTATTTCTTTGAAGAATCTGAAAATAATAATAAAAAAAAAACTGTAGCGCCCCCATCTCCCCCCCTCCCCCCCCTTTTTTTTTGTCTCCCCTCTTGTTTCCATTAGATCTGTGATGATGATATAGTGATTTAGATATTGAATATTTGGGGGGTTTTTTAATTTGATTTTTGATGAAGTTTCTGAAGAAAGATTTTATTTTTTTAGGTTAAAATCTTTGTTATTGTAGATGGGTTTTTGATGAGGGATCTGAAATCATGAAGAAGCTGTTCCAAGGTTTTAGTGTTTGTTTTGTTCTTTTGATTCTCGGTTTTTTTTTTTCTTATCATCGACTTATCTCAATTTATATTTTACTGAAAGTTAGTGTTATTAGATAGATCTTTACTTTGATGGTGTCTGAACCATTGAATTAAGCTATCTTATCTCTTTCCATTGATTGCAGCATTAGTTATAGGTTTTGACCCATCCCATAAATTCTATTTAAAGATCCTCTGAAATCTGTTATAGCTGTTTCACTGATTTCAGATTTCAATTGGATATCCTTTTTATCCACTAAGTTGTGTGTGTTCTATTTATTATGTCACTTCAGTTAGGTTTGATCATGAGGGGCCTAACTGCTGTATTTGCAGGTTTTTACTAGATCATATGAAGCTTTTTGGGTTTTTACTAGATCATATAAAGTTGGGTTTTGACAAACCCCACATCCCATAAATTTCATTTAAAGATCCTCTGAAATCTGTAATAGCAGTTTCACTGATTTCAGATTTCAATTGGAAATCCTTTTTAGCCACTAAGTTGCGTGTTTTCTATTTAATGTCACTTCAGTTAAGGTTTGATCATGAGGGGCGTAACTGTTGTATTTGTAGGTTTTTACTAGATCATATAAAGCTTTCTGGGTTTTTTCTTTTTATAACCAGTCTACTTGTAATTGCATAGCTCTTTTATCTTTCTTCAACAATTGTTTCATATTGACTTGCTTTTGTTATAAGTACTTCAATTTATGGTTGCATTGCTTGTTTCTACTACTAAAGAGCCTTGTCTTTCTAGATCTTTATGAAGATTTGTTGCAATTGTCTATCCCTGTATAGGAAATTTTGATTAAATGGAAGTTGCTTGTTTTAACTCTGTAATTTCCTACACTTAATTTAAGTATATGTTTTTTTGCATTATGTTGAAAAATTAGGTGGTTGATCCTTGAATTAGAACTTTTGGGTTGGTGGTAATGCCCTTTAATTAGATTAGATGAGCCAAATATGAGAATTTGGAATAATTGAGGCAGGGGCTTCAATGCTCATCCCACATATTCATTTCTTTAAGGTCTTGGATGGGCATATTGTTAAGTTTGATTAAATATGAGGTTTTGCTTGTTATGATTTTAGTTGTGATTACACATTTATTCTTAATAATTGAGCTTGCCATGGCCTCAGTTAACCAACAGCAAATTGTATTAAGGGCTTAGGTGTCAACTTCAATAATTGATGCATGAATAGGCTTTGTAGATGGGAAATTAAACTTACCATTTCTTTTTTGAACGCTCATAATTTTGCCCTTGATCTGATCAGTTGCTTGCACCCATATTTTTCCACAAGTTAGCAAACAACCCTCACTTTTGATTGAGGCTCTTATGTTATGCTCTCACATAACAAAAACTAAATTATGTCTTTGAGCTCATTAGGTTTATATTCCCTCAGTAGAGAATCATCTATAAGTGTGTTCCCAAGTGATACCATACTTTAAGGATTATCAATTCTCGCTCTTCTCTAATTCTAATGTCTTATAATATCTTGACATATGAGCCCTGTTGCTTTGTCAACCAACTCATTTTCTCCAACCATGTCCATCTTTCCTTAATATTTATATATTTAGGGCCTCTTTGGCAATTTTGATCTGATTGAAATAGAGTTGATTTAGTTGGATCTGTTTGAAATAGAGCTGATTCAAATATACCCTTTTAGAAATAAACTACTTGGAATGTCTCTTTCTATTAGCAAAAGTAAACTTGTCATTCCATAATTTGGTAACTCCTGAAGTAAAGATGATAAGGTGAAGCTATAAGGTGAATCTGTTGCATATCAAAGTAGCACATTCAAACTTGTAATAAAGTACTAGTACAGGAAAATTTGTCATATCATAGAAGTTAAATAGGCAGCAGTAAACTTGTCATAGAAAAATAAAAAAATGTGATTGCTTTAGACACTTGGGTCTATTTTCATAAAGTAACCAGTTTGTTACTTTTTGCAAACAGAGACATTCACAAAACTTTTGCCAAACAGTCTGAAGGCATTGGGTATCTATTTTAATCAGTTTTAAATCAAATAGATACAAAAAACAAGAAAATGCTTGAGTTAACTAAGTCATATAGTAGTGAGAAATAGGGGTCTCTGATCTTGGAGATAATAGAGTTGCCTATTTTGGGGAACTTGATTGCATTATTATAAGGATTTCCTCACTTTTATTTGTTCTGTATTGTGGCATCATTGGTTGACACAATCTCATATTGGGATGTAGAGGTTGTGTTCATATTACAAAGTTCAATTTTCACTGCAAAACAGTTTTTGAAGAAAAGGATGCATGAAGTGATGATGCAATGCAGGGCATTTTTTTTGATGCATGGTATCATGTTCACGTTATGGAGTTATGCAATGCCACACATTTCATTTGATACAAAGCAGTGCATTGCTTTTGACAAGCACAATATGAGTTATATTCCATCTTAATTTTCTGCAATTGAGTTTCTTAGCATTGTTAAATCATCA
Organism: Litsea cubeba; assembly: GCA_012931725.1. Taxonomy (NCBI): domain Eukaryota; kingdom Viridiplantae; phylum Streptophyta; class Magnoliopsida; order Laurales; family Lauraceae; genus Litsea; species Litsea cubeba. Next base: position 3,101,573 of record CM022951.1, read on the forward strand.
ACTAACTTTTGCAATAATGGTGCCGCCAAGAGATCATAAACGATGTGCATAGATTTCACAATTATTAATTAAATATCTTTTAAAGATTGTTCCTTTTACATAATGACTAGGATGTTGACTGATTTACTGATCTAAAGTACTTTTGTCTAATCCTACCTTTGGAAATTTAGACTTATTGATGGTGCCTGTAAGATGTAGAAAGCACCTTTTATTATAATTGTTAAGGCTGCTGACTGGTTTTACAAGTTTGCAATAAACTGTTGTCATCTGGTATTGCCTTTTAAAGGCTTGAATCTATTGACAAGTTTGGAGATGACTAGTGTTTCCTGACTTCACTTCCAATAAAGGCTTGAAATCAAGTATTGTAATCTTGCCTAAGAAGGGCTTATAAGGATTGACATGGCATGGGATGAAAGCTTCACCGACTTCATTGCTGATAAAGGCTTACAGGTGAGATTGATCAAACCTTTTATTGGATTCCTATGTAATGTTGCCTGATTTACTTAAATGTATGACAATCAAGGAACAGGGAGATGGAGAGGTTATTGGAGGCTTACAAATGTATAAATATCAGTCTTAATCTAACTTATGTTAATATTAGTTTGAAGGAGCTGTTTGTGATGTGATGGGTTCACAAATGAAGGAGGGACACCATCTTTATATAAATAATGAGTAGCTCTTTTCAAAAAATAAAAAGAAAAGAAAAGGTGTAGCCTCTGGCTCAGTGGTATTGGTGTTTAATTTATTTTCGTAAGAGTTGTTATAATTTGAGCCATTTTTAAAGCATTTGCATAGATAGGTTGCATTTTAGTTCTATCAGCTGATATATTGTATTACTATAACCAATCAGTATTGGCTAGTAGATGTGCAAATGTGGTATTGCAGCCATACCTTGTATCAGTTTGATGAAAATCTAATATTTTTGCATTAGTTGATATTTAAAACCATGACATGACTAATGGGTCAAAAAGTAATTCCGGCTGTTAGACTGATCACCTGTAATAAAACAATGAATATTTTGTATTCAAGAGGGAACCAATACAAGTGGAAACTTTTAGATTATAATAAATGATCCTCATTATGGAGTGTTGAGGTTTTTTTCATGATTCTTGACTAGGAAAATTCAGATATTCCCACACAGGAAGAAGCTGCTCTTTAGGTTTGAATTTCTATATTGAATACAGTGTGATTACTAGAGACAAATATAAGAAAATTACATAGAGTCCCATAAGAGTATTGTATGTCACATCTTCAGTCTTTTTTTTACATAGGCAAGTTGCTATTGTCTGAAGTCAAACGTCTTCACTTTTTTTCTAAACCTGGATTCTAGCTTTACTCTTGATTTTGGATCTGTATTGCTGAATACATGAATTGTATTTGGATCAAGACCCATCTGATAAAAAAATGTGGTCTAGATCTGAATATACTATTATTGTTCCCAACCTATACAAAACCAAAAGGAAAGAATGGGCCCGTTAGTTTGTTGGGGACTAAATTCACAAGAATTTTGAGCAGTGCTTTCTCTAATAGAAGTAGCTAAGGAGGGTTGCCATTAGGCCTGTTTAGCTTGGCCCAGGTCAAGCTCAATTACATTAACATTTTATATGAACTCAATCCCAGCTCCTGAATGAATGGGGGCATATATCATGGCAGCGCAGGTTTTTTTGAAATTCAAACAGTCAAACCTCTCCATCTCCATTAATGCAATCTCCATCTCCATTAATGCAATAGTTAGTGAAATTCGAAATACCAAATTCTCTCCACTGATGTAGCAAGCAGTTTTTGAGATTCAAAATTTGAAATTTAAACATGTAATTCCCTTGTATGCATGCATGTGAATTGTGATGTGCTCTTCTAATCTCAAAAACACATCCTCAAAGAAGTGGTAAAATTGCTATATTTAAATCTCTCTTTTTTGTTGCCTCTGTTTATAAATAATGCTCTGACTAGGCTTTCTGCTGTAGTTTTACTGGATTCAGTGATTATGTATTCTTATTTGTTATTTTAGTTTTTTGTTTTCTGGAGAGGGGTTTTAAAGAATTGGCACTTTAAATTAACCTGATACAAACTGCGGTATGAACCTCTGACTCTGAGTGATATGGATAGTGTGGATGGACATATTTGAATATTGAGGGTCAGAATGACCCAGGCTTAAAAATAACTAGAGCAGTTATTTTTTATTTATTAGTTATTATAACCCTTCATATTTTAGATGCTAATTATTTTTTATTTATTAGTTATTATAACCCGTCATATTTTAGATGCTGAGGAGTTATTAGGTGCACCCCGTGTGCAGCTTGCGCACCAAGGGTGGGGCCCACATGATGGTCCATCTGAAGGGACCACACACACAACCCCTCCTAGAATTTCACATGGGGCCCACCTTTGCAGCCGTCTGATGTACTGTACACTGTTAGATCGATTGCACACCCATCAGAATGGATTGTACACTGATAAACTTATGTGCCCTGGATGGAGATGATGATGATCAGGGATGGTGCTGATTTTTGCAGAGCTGAAGGGCCCGGGGAGATCTTTCAATTCCCCCGGGTCCCAGTCTGAGGTGGGGCCCTACGTTGAGGTACTCACTGGATCAGTACTCTTTACATGCTTTCCTGGAGATTAAAGTAGATGTAATATCAGTGCGGTAAGGATTAATATATATACTTCATTGTAAAAATGAGTCCTGGAGACCAGAGACTTCGGGATCTTTTTTTTTTCTTTTTCTCCAATGATTTTTTTTGTTATTATTATTATTATTTTTGTTTTTTATTTTAAGGTTTGGGATACTTATCCCTATTTGGCAAATCTTGGCAAATCTGATCTGAATGAAATAAATCAGGATAAAATAGATGTTTTAGTAATAGGCCATTTGGTTAGTCGAAAAGATGGTTTGAAATAGATTTTTTTTTATTGAATCCAATGGTTCACGTTTGTTCACAAATTTCTCGAGATCCATGAAGAATTTAAGGCATAAAATTTAATTCCTTAGTCGTTATTAGCCTTCCAAATCAATGATTTGGATTTTGATTTAGTGGCTCATAGAAGTTCTTAAATGTAGATATAAGGTTTTGGCTAGGAAAGTAAAAGTAAAAGTATAACTGCTTTTAACATTTTTTAATGATTCTCTATGGGATAATGGCTAAATCATGTTCTAATAAACTCAGAATAGGGAAGTTGGGAGTTCGGTCTCATAATTAAAGAAAAAGAGGTCGCAGGTTAAAATCCAAATACATGTATAAAAATAAATTTAACATAAATCTTATTATTATAATATAAGAAAAAAATGTGGGCTTTGTAGGCTCCATTGAATGCTTTTAAAACTAACATATTAGTTCCTGATGAAAACAAAAAATAAAAAAAAAAGGAAAAGAAATCAAGCAAATATATAATACTATGATCCACATCAATGGTAGTAGCTCATATATGAATCCAACATGAACCTGCGTCTATCCAATTTACATTTGATTGAACTAATTCGGTTTACAAATCCTTTAAAATTAATTAGGTGTTGTAAAAGTTAAAAAATAAATAAATTCTGATTTGGGTATTGATTAGTTTAATTGTGTTCATTTTGTAATAGTCCTGTACTTATAGTTTGATTTAGTATTTGTTTTAGTTTTTCAACTTATAGTTTTTAATAATTATCTTTTATTATAATATACATTGTATATTTGTATTTCCAAATATTTTTGGTAGACATGCCCATGCTTAACACGAGTAACTGTGCTAGTCTGTTAATAAAATAATGTACCCCATCTGATGTAATAGTAGTATGCTTTAACTTGGGACAATTACCGTACTGACAGTTTTAAAGCTGATAATAGCTCCAGAACAGCCCAAAAATATATATTTACTGCAGAGCTGTTCGATCCGTAGGATATCGCAAGTTACGATATCCTAGGGATGTATAATCAGAAGCGGGAAGACTTGAACAATCCGTTTTTTTCTTTTTTTCCTTAACTGTGGGACCACCAAACCACCATCCAAACCGTTGGATAGCTGTATGAGTGTAAGAACTAATATCGTATTAAATTTAAACTGTTGATCTATCACAGTTATCAAGACATTTGCAAAAAATAAAAAAAAAGTGGCTTATAATTTGCAAAACAACGTGAGATATTAGTTAAGGAAAAAGTGGCTTATCATATAGCTATCCAATGGTTTGAATGGTGGTTTGGTGGTCCCACAGTCAAGGAAAAAAAAAAAAATACACAGACTGTTCAAGTGATTGTGGGATATCCTACATCCCTAGGATGCGATATCCTACGGATCGAACAACTCTACGGTAAATATATATTTTTGGGCTGTTCTGTGGCTATTGTCAGCTTTAAGACCGTCCGTACGGTAATTGTCCCTTTAACTTAAATTGTAGAACTTCTACTTTTTTAAGCGTGTGATACTCTCTGTCAATATTTTCATACATGGGTCCCAAGCTCGTAAGAAAGGGGGTGAAAGCTAGTGATGTAACTTTGCTAACCTTTATAATGAGTTTGTCAATCCTAATTAAATGGACCAAGGTTCTTTCAAGGATGATGATGGTGATGAGAAAAACTCTTCTAATTACAAAAGATGATGCCCAAACAATAATCAATACCTGGTTGATAAAGTCAAGAGTCTCCTAATCTAACCCATTTTGTTGATTCCAATGGCTGACACCACTAGATGTGCTGTTGCTTTCATTATAATATTCCACTAAGCGGCCTTCTTGTATATTATTCAATAGACCATCACTCAATACGGTCCTGCCGAAATAGGGTTCAGCACCTAACCTTTGAATCCAAATCTGGTGAGGTCCGTAAAACCCCACGGTGAGGGGCTGTTTGCGGTGACGTGATGGACTCTGAGTGGTCCACTCACGGCTAACTTTTAGGTTATTCTTTTTTCAATATAGTAACATCATTCTAGTACATGTAAATGATCATCATCAAGATAAAACCACTAGCTACATGAAAGGAGGGGAGGAAAAAGGAAGCCAAGTAATATGGCCAGAGAGTGCTAATTGGGCATTCACCTTCTTCATGTCCCATATATAAGAGAAAGGATTTATGCCTAGGTATGTGTAGGCCTATATGGAGGAGCTCACCTTCCATGGGCCCACCTGGGGATGGAAAGGGGGAAGAAAGGGTTTTAATGGATTCTACCCTCTATAAAATTTCAGGCTTTCAGTTTCTTAGATACATGGTCCACAAATTTAACGATTTTATATATATTAAAAATTCAACCATCAAGGCCATTCAAATTGTTGCAAATCCATTGGGATCTGGCATGAAATTTAAGAGGTCTGTGTGTTCTACTCAAATTGGTGATCAGGTGGGACACATTAGGAGGTGCGCAACGTACACACACCTTGTGCATAGGGTTGTAAATGGGTACCCGATTCTCCGATTACCCGAAGGTTCCGATCCGTTAGGATCTGGGTCTGGATCCTTATTTTGGTCCCGATAAGAAAATGGTTCCAGTTTCGGATCCTTTTTTTGGAACCGATACCTAAACGGTTCCGGTTCCGGATCCACAGTGGCTCAGACCCGTGGACCCGAGACCCGACCCAATATACTAACATAAGGTAACTTTATTATGTGAGAATAGAACCCTTTTTACTTTTCTACTTTTCTACATCTCATTGCCTGTTTGGATGTGATTTCTGAGTTTTTGGTTAAAAGTGTCTGTTATTGATAGACAAAATGTCACATTAGTGTTTGTAGGTACGTGATCCTGAAAAAAACATAATTTTTTTTAAAGAAAAATACAGGTATTAGTCTAGACCCGGAACCGGAACCAGACCCGCCTCACAAACGGTTCCGGTTCTGGTTCCCATTATTCTTAATGGTTCCGGTTTCGGTTCCGGTTCCCCTTCTTAGAAAACGGTTCCGGTTCCGGTTCCACCCTGGACCCGGACCGGAACCGACCCGTTTACAACCCTACTTGTGCATCTGATCGCTTTAGATTTTAGGTAGGCCTTACGGTGGATAAGATACATGAATCTTTTGTAATATTTTATTCAAGTATCTGACATACTTTTAAATCTAATGGTGGGCCTAAAATACATTAGAGTGAAATTGTACAATATCTACATGTATTTATTTTGAGTACTTCATATCTATGTCAGTCCCCTTGTATGAATTCATATGAATTCTATGTCAGTCCCCTAGTATGAATTCATATGAATTCTAAAAGAAGAAAAACTTTCAAGTAATATTTTTATACATCACTTCCACCTCACTCTTGCATCATTTTTTGCTACATAGTAGCTTATAAGAGGGATGTCTGAAACCAACACAAAAGGCCCTCACATCCATGTCAGTGAGGACAAACAACCTTTCTAGTTGTGCAGTTAACTAAGTTTAATTGTTTGTCCATATGTAAGACATCAAAACTTGAGGAATATAGAAATTTAACATCATCTTTCAAATGTACTTCACATGTAGCCGTGAGAAATACTTTCTCCTCACTTGTTCCATAATCCTCTTGTTTGCTTGGCCATTGTTCCCCACTTCAATCCAATAATGATAAAGTCTCTTCAAGAATCCACCATACCATATCAAACCTCTATAAAAAAAAGGCTCAGCATTCAATCTTGTAAGATTACAAACAAATGAATGGAGTTCCTAATCCTCCCTAGTTCAACAAAAAACTTGAGAAATATACGTTGAAAGTGAACCATTGAACAAACCTCTCCTCTCATTCTATGTATCATCATGATCATCATCATCTACTTGGAGTCGACTCATGGAAACTGGAAACCAGCCCCTTTGGCAGTGCCACCCGCCTTTGGAGGATTGATGGAGATATAAAGAAGTGAGATAGTGATTGCCATAAGACCAGACCATACAAAGACAATGGTCGGTGTCTTTCCCCTTCTTCCCATGAGCCCCTTTGCAAAAGGATAGAGATGAGCCAACACCCAGAAGCTAAAGAAGCCGCCCCCAACAAGCTTACCCCACTGAGGAAAATCACTGTATATGGTCCTACAGATGCCAACACCAATAGCTATCAAGTTGAGCATCATAATGGTGATGGGGGGTATCATGAGCGACGTCCATTTCACTAGATAGAGCTCTGCGTAGATGTCATCATTTTCATCGCCTGACGACTTGGAGGTAAGTGTAAAAGAGATCTCAATGCCTGCCATCACCTTCAGCAGGCCTTGCACGACAGCTGCAAGATGAGCACTGGTCCCAGAGATGAGCCAAAACTGCTCATTTCTCCACCACTCTTCAAGGCTTATACCTGACCACTTGAGTTCAAGCACGGCCAATCCCATGAGGGTAGAAGTTATGATGAGCAAGTAGACAAGGAAGGTGACATTCAGGGTTTGCACTATGAACTTTCCAGAGAAGAGGGAGAGCGCGGGGAGGAAGCAGTAGACGAGGAGGAATGGGGAGGTGAAGGGATAGATACCGACGTTGAGGTAGGCTAGGCGTTGGAGCACCTTCATCTTGGGGGAGGCAAAGATGGCATTGTTGCGGGAGAAGAAGATCTCAACAGAGCCAGTGGCCCATCGAAGGACCTGGTGAAGGCGGTCGGTCAAGTTGATGGGTGCAGAGCCGCGGAAGGCGTCTCGTTTGGTAATGCAATAGACAGAACGCCAGCCACGGTTGTGCATGCGGTAGCCCGTCACCACATCCTCTGTCACCGACCCGTAAATCCAGCCCACACGGTCACCCCACTCAGTCTTGTCCTCATACCTGTTGTTGGTGTTGTTTTTGTTATTGCAAAGATGACAAAAGAAAGATTAGAAGTGCTAACAAAATAGTTTTGGATTTAATGTTGGTTTCAGAAAAGATTGATCAATTGACTTCTATCATCATCATCATCATCATCATATATCATTATTAGGGTGCGTGTGTCCAACAAAAGGATTCCGCTCTTTGTGCATTTCTATTTTTTTTTGAAAGAGAGGAATCCTGCATTGCGCACCCCCTTACATGGAAAACTGAAATTCTGATAGAGGAAAGTCGGTTCATTTTTTCTTTATTTTTTAGGAAATTAAATGGATCGCACCAAATGACCAAAAAAGAGGCTACATAAAATATAAGAATAATTTTCCTCACTATCATGATCCCTCTAGTCATACAAAAGCACCTTAGAGTTATGAGAAAGAGAGAGTGACTTAGATAGAAAGATAAATTGATAGAAAGGAAAAAAAGAAGAAAAACTCACCAACAAGAGATGACAGAAACTGCCTCAGCAACAGTAGAAGAATCCAATGGCTCCCGTGGTATCCTAAGTGCACCTGGTGGACGGCCATGTGTAATTCCAGGATGATCAGCAAGCGGCCGAGCTTGATACTCAGCTACGGGTATCGACTGGGCAAGAACCGTTGAGTTGCCGAACCTCTTAGGCACCATGGCTACATTCAGCTCAGCATCAAACTCATCTGCTCCGGACGCCTGGTTCTCTGAGTCGGCATGGGGAGCCGTCTGCACCTTCTTCCTCATCCCTAGTAGCCCAGTGTACTCTTTTGATCGCGGCGGGTCGAACCCATAGAGGGCAAAACGGCGGAAGAGGCAGCCCGTCCCGACATACACAGGACCCTGCAGGCCATCAAGTGCTCGCATGTTTCCATCAAAGAATACAGTATTATGGTTGGCATACCGATCAGAGGGGTCAATGCCTTCGAAGCGCTGGGGGAATTGGATGTAACATATGTTCTCCCCACCCCTGTCCAACATGAAGCACATCCCTTCGCGCAAGGCCTGGCAGTTGTTGATGTAGTGGTCGCAGTCGAGGTTGAGCATGAAAGGCCCGTTGGACAAGACCGCCGAGGCCCTCACCAGGGCATTCATGGCCCCTGCCTTCTTGTTATGGTCATACCTATTAGACAATATTGTCATAGCTAGGAATGATTAGAATGGTTGGTTAGAATTAATGTAAAAAGACTTACTTAATTTGAAATGTAATGTTATTATTAGATTAGATTCATGTATCTTAAATTTTAAGAGTAACTTTTCCTATCAAAACCTCGAGGTGTTAAAGATAAATACTTTTCAATACATCTAGTCAAGTGGAGCCCATTTAGGGTTGCTAATGGGTGTCCGAATTTTAACCACCCAGAAGTTTCGTCCCGCAAAAAATCGGGTTGATTCATAAATGGATCTAGGTTTGGAACTCATTTAAGTTCCGATTGATAAATGGGTCTAGCTCCGGGACTATATAGGTTTCGATATGTGGACTTGAGACCCGACATATGAGTCTAATATTGCAAACCGTACCTCAAAATTAACATTTTTTCGAACATTCTTATGTATAAGATTGGAAGTGTTAGATTTAATGTACTGGTATTAGTTAAATGATATATTTAGTTTAAGAAAAAATAGATAGAAATTAGAATCAATTTTGAAACTAGATTTCAATTTTGTGGGTGGATCTGTTTCCGAAACCATACCGAAGTTCTCTACTAAAATCGGGTCTAAAAACCAAACACGTTGTTTAAAAAAGGGTCCAGGTCGAATATGACTTTGATATGAAACCGTTCCATTTACAACCTCGAGCCCACTTCTCAAGAGTGTATAAATTGAGAGGATTTGCTCTCGTGTGCATCAATTCATTTGTTTGAATTGAAAGGTAAGGTAAATAGATAGTACCCTGCGCGCTTCTCTCGCGACATGTAGACGAACATGGGAAGGCGTATGTCCACGTCCGAGCAGTCAATGAGCCTGTCCTCGTCATCTGATCCCATAAGAGGGTCCATGCTGGGTGGCTTCAGCATCACCTGGATGATCCCAGGGTGGTCACCCTTCTTGTGATCTGGGCCCGGATTGGCCCACGTCCCTGGCCAGTGGGTCCCATCTGCCATCCACGTGGCCTTCTGGACCTTGACCGTCTCCAGCAGCATGTCGGCCCCACTGTCCCTAAGCTGCTTCAGCTTCTTCATCTCCTCCCGAGCATTGAATGCATCTGACCTTCTCCTGATGGAGTCAGTAAGGCCGTTGACTCTCACCTTGAACTCATCATACTCCCTCTTCACCAGCCTCCTGTCCTTGACGAAATCGGCCCTTTTCTGCTTCTTGGTGGGGTCCCCTTTTATGCTGAAGTAGCTATCAGGGTTCCTGGGCTCGATGCTGTGCTTTTTGCAGAATGGGACCCACACATCGGCAAAGCTGCATGCCTCGGCCATGGCCTCGAATGTTAAGAGGGCCCCACCATCATCAGATATGTAGCAGGCCACCTTCTCAACAGGGTAATCAACGGCTAGGATTGACAGGATGGTGTTGGCAGTTACTAGTGGGGGTTCTTTCTCAGGATCGGCTGTGGAGACGAACACATCCATGCCTGGAAGGTCAGATCTCCCCAAAGGATTGGAGGGTGATGGCAAGTCGAATTTCTCCTTGAGAACCTCTAAATCAGTGGATCGATTGATGGGGCACATCTTGGGGATCTGGTCGAGGATCCATGAAAATGCAAACCATAACTCACAAACAATTGACATGCCCCATAGCCACATGGCTTCATGATTTGGATGCCTCACTCGCCATGTCAAAAAGAAGGCCAATACCACCAACCGAAGCCCGATCAATAACCTGTTACATTTTTCAACTTCATGCATGTCACTCACAATTTCAAGTGTGTTGCATGTGTGTGTTGTGTGTTTTTCATAGAAGAAGATGGGGAAGTAAGTGCATGATGAATGGGATACCTGTAAGGGCTGAGTATGGAAGGGGGGATAGGAATTTTTCGTGAAAGAGGCTTCCAAGGCTTCTCTGTGGTTTCTGCGCCCATATCGTCACCGAATCCTCCATCTCCTTCACCGTGGGGTTCTTCTTTCTTCGGCCAATAGGCATTACCAACACCATAAGTTCCACTGGTCTCAAATAAAAACCTGTTGTGATCGAACTCACCCGGCTGATTTCTCCTCATCAATGACAACCCAGTCTTCTCTGAATTGTTGGTTGCATCACCCGGGGCCGGTAGTGGCAATGCACCGGACGAGAAATCCGGCATGTCGTCTTCGTCTTCTACTACCTTGTATGGTTCCCTGCATCCTGGGCATAGGCCGCTACCCTTTGTTGCATCTAGGTAGCAATCTCTGCAGATCTTAAACCTACGTAGACGCACGAGCATCGTATTATATTTCAAGAAGATATCATCATCATCATCATATCATCATAATCACCTTAATAAATAAAGAAAACCAACCCCATACAATAAAATGAGTATGTTCAAATATTCATGACAAATTCTGATGCATGGACTTGATAATATGATGTCTAGTAGGCCATATTGCTCATGGTGCATCTTAATTACAATGTGCGAGTGTCATCCAGAAAAAAATTTAGTAGGTACCAACACACCTGCATGGGCATGGGTGAATATCATTTCCTCTCTCATCCCTCATGACCTTGCCATCACAGACAGGCATTGAGCATGAGGAGCCCTTGGCTCCGGCCATCTGGGGATGGGTCACCTCTGACTCGATCATCTTGTCCATGAGGTGCGCCCGGGTCACACTGTTGAATCCCCCAGTGAAGAGAGAATTAGACACATATTGCTCTTCAGCCTTGACAGCCACAGATGATGCATCCATGGGTTGATTATCGGGCGTGGGAGGAATGTGCACCGTATAGTTCATGTAGTCGCTTGACATCTCACCGGACGCTTCGACGTCCTCCCCGGAGAGGCTTATGTAACGCCCGCTGGAAGTCCGCCGGGCAAATTTCACGTTTGGGCCACCTCCACTTCGGTTGCCATATGTCGACCCAGAACCACCGGTGCTCCTAACCCCCTTCTTTGAAGGGTTATGGGATAGAGACGCCATACTTGACTTAGCTTCTTAAATTTCAATCATGGATTTCACTGCCACTGACTCTTCTTCAACGGAGTATCATTTGGAGAGATAACCATTGCTTGGAAATCACATGCTCACTAAACCATAAAAAGGAAAAAAAATGTCAGGGAGTCCACAATTTCTTAACATAAGAAGAAGAGATCTTTGAAACTCTTTTAATACTACTAGATACATTGTAAGATCGAGTTAGAAGACGAGTATTTCATTTATCCTCATATGATTATATAAATGGTAATCTAACTTTTGTGTAATCTACTCTTAAATAGATAGATGGGAAATATGAATTGGCAGCACTTAGGAATACGTCTAACGAGAGAGAGAGAGAGGAGAAAGAAAGAGAAGTTAAGAGAGCATGTGGGCACCGTGAAAGGGGAAGGAAAGATGAATTGATGGTGAGAGACCAAGTCTGCTCTGTGGGGGTTATATGGTCAGATTTTGAGGACTTACCGGGTTTTTAGGAGATGTTTTAAAGGAGGTTTTGATGGTCATTAGCTAAATTAAATGTATTTGATGCCCATTTCTCTACCTATCAACCAAAGGTGCATTACATGGCCTCAATTAGAGGTGCTCATGGGCCGGGCCAGCCCGGGCACATACGGACCTAGTCCGATTTGGGCAGGCTTGGATATATAATCTAGGCCAATTTAATATTTGGGCCAAGCTTGGACGAAGTGATGGAAAGCCCAATGCCCGACCTAAATAAGGAATGCATGTGGTTTGTTGATTAATTTCTCCACACAATTGCTAGAAAGCCCAAACAACTGAAAAAAGCCCAGTTTGTCCTGGCTCAATTGACTAAATGGGCAGTCCTGGGACCTGACATATACAGCTCGTGTCGGGCTTGGCCGGGAGATGAGTAGGGCCTAGATATGCCTTACCCCAGCCCAACCCAGCCCATGAGCACCCCCTACTCAAGATGAGAACACTCAAATGAAGTGGTCGTACAATCTTGAGATTTTTCTTAACAATAATAATAATAATAATCTTAGTTGTGTACAAATCTGGACAGGTTCCGAACACTAGATGTGAGGAGCAAACCCACACCTTATGCCACTCCGCCAACTCCTAAGTGCATATAATAATAATAATCCAAACCTCTATAATTAACTGAGGCCAACAATGAGGGAATTTCGATGTGGCAGGGTAGAATAGTTCAAATATAAGTAAACTAGGGTAGAATAATTCAAATATAAGTAAACTATTTTAGAAATATGTCTGCTTCCAAAACTGTTATCTGTTTAGTAAATTCATTTTATTGGTGAAGTGAGTTGAATGGTCATTTCAAGAAACAATTAGTCAAATCTAAATGTACCATATTTCAAAAAAATGCCTCAACTTTTTAGCAAAAAAAGTCAAAAAAATATTTTTCTATGCCACTAAATGATAAAAGGCCTTCTTTTTCTTCTTCTTCTTTTTATATAAAAAAACTAAAAAAAATGCTACATTCTCATTTCACTAAATGAAAAAATGCCATCACTTATTGATTTGATCCCACTTTTTTTTTCCTAATTTGACTATTTACCTCACTTCACTTTAATAATAAAGTTGACAAATAGGCCCATTCTCAGTTTATTCCATCATCCGAAACAGAGCAACCTTTAATTTTTCATAATTGCCATTTTTCCATTGTTTGTTTTAACACAATTTCTTTTTTTGCTTACATTAAATTAAACATAGAGAAAGAAAATGTGATTTACTTCATCTCTCTCTCTCTCTCATCCTATGTGTCTCTCATCCTATGTGTCCAAGACTCCAAGGACCAAGGGAGTTGAATCACAGGTGTACATCACTTTGTGAAGTGGGATCCTGTCCAGGTTAAACGTGAACATTTGATGGTTCTACAATGTTACTTTATTATCTTCTAAAACTCGAATGCAAAAACATTATTCCTTCCATCAATAATCATGAAAAAAACAAAAGCACACATCAGTGCATTAGTCCAACATATTATGCATCAAACTATGCTCAATTGAGGCATTTAAAGGGATTGGTCATGGTTTCACTTCTTCATTTAAAGAACTATAACAATCTTCAATGAGTACCCAGAATGAGAAAACAGTCATACCTCTCCCGCTCTTGTGCTCGTGTGATTTTAGAGAGTTTTTCCAATACCTCTCCCCCTCGTATGCTCGTGTGATTTTAGAGAGAATTTCCATCTCCTTATGCGTTCCAATCAAACCCTATTTGAGAATGGCTCCTGAGTTGTCTGAGAAGGAGAAGGTTTGGAGATTGATGGTAGTTCTAAGGAAGATATGGTCATTCTTTTCAGAAGGTATATGTCATCTATCTATTCAAAGGGTGAATTGGCAGCACTTAGAACATCTAACAAAAGAGAGAGAGAATATGGGAGAAAGAAAGAGAAGTTAAGAGAGCATGTGGGCACCGTGAAAGGGGAAGGAAAGATGAATTGATGGTAAGCGACCAAGTCTCCTTTGTGTGGGGGTTATATGGTCAGATTTTGAGGACTTAACGGGTTTTTAGGAGATGTTTTGAAGGAGGTTTTGATGGTCATTAGCTAAATGTATTTGATGCCCATTTCTCTACCTATCAACCATAGGTGCATTACATGGCCTCAATTAGAGATGCTCATGTGCCAGGCCAGCCTGGGCACTTAACAGACCTAGTCCGCTTTGGATAGGCTTAGACATATAATCTACGCCCGTTAAATATTTGGGTCAAGTTTGGATTAAGTGATGGAAAGCCCAAACCTCGACCTAAATAAGTAATGCTTGTCGTTTAGTGATTAATTTCTCCAAACAATTGTTAGAAAGCCCAAACAACTGACAAAGAGCCCAGTTCATCCTGGCCCAATTGACTAAATGGCCAGTCCTGGACCTGACATATACCGTCCGTGTCGGCCTGGCCCGGAGATGGATATGCCTTACCCCGGCCCAACCCAGCCCATGAACACCCCTAATCAAGATGGGACGACCAGCAACATTCATAAGATCTGATAAAATATTTTTCTTTTTAAAATCTGGCTGAAAGTTGAGCCCATTTGGTACATCCAAACCCCTAAAAAGAATAACATTAAAAATATTCTCCCTCCTTAAAATCTGGCTGAAAGTTGAGCCCATTTGAGCTGAACTCTTTTATTCTTGTCTTTTGATTTCTACTAAAATCAAGGTCTAATTATCCATAACGTTGTTTTATACTTCTATTCCTCGATTGCTGATTCATATGAAAATTTATGAATTATTAAGTGCATGTGCTATAAAATGTTCCATTCAACTATCTATTTTAAGTCTTTTTGAAGCAGTGCCGGAAAAACTCTTGAGCTAAACTTTTAGGTCATACTAGAGATGTCAGCCGGCACGGCCCGGCCCGCTAGTCAACGGGCCGTGGCACGGCACGGCCCGGTCAACGGCACGGCCCACTGGGCACGGCCCATGACGCGGGCCGTGCTGGGCCGAGCCGCGCAGTCCCGCTGGCCCGTTAGGCACGGCCCGCCAGGCCCGCCAGCCTAGTGGGCCAGCCCCTGTGGCCCGCCAGGCCCGCCAGGCCCGCCTGGCACGGCCCGCCAGGCACGGCCCGCCTGGCCCGCCAAAAAAATTATTTTTTTATATATTTTTTTAAATTTATAAAAATCTAATTCCCATCCAACTAACAACCTTAGGCATTTTCTAATAAAAAAAACACTTACATAACTTGGTAAGGTAGGACTTTAGTGTAAATTAGTCACACTAATAAAGAGGGGCAATGTGTTTTTGGGGAGAAGTATAAGGGGAATGTTTTGGTGTGACACATTTACCTTTACTAAATTTGCCCCGGCCCCTTGCCTTCAATAATTTTATTTTCTTCAAAGATATTTGAGAATCTCAAATGAAATTCCCTACCTGCATTCATCTATATTCAAGAACCCCTGAGCATTTGAGAAGTTGAGATTCTTTATAGGTTGGAAAGCTCAGGATTAAACACAAGAATATGTTCATAATTCAGTCATTTATGTTCAATATAATCTCGTCACATGTACCTATAACTCCACTCTCGATCACATCACATGAAGCCATATATTTACATTGATATGAATACTAGGAAAAAGAAGTAAAAAATATGTAACCATGATAAAGATAATGAGAATTATTGACTAAGACTAAAAACCCATAACTAAAAAAATAAAGAAATTGATGCAAATCTAAATAAAATGAAGTCCAAGGTTGTGGTTTCATGATGGGTCATTTGGAAGACTTGAGATGATCGTTGATAAAGGTAGCAATATTTAACCGCGCTAAGTTCTTGTTTAAAGTATGATAATTCAGCCAAAAAATAGAAATTGAGTTTGCCATCTCAATTGAAATATCCTTAACCATGGCATTTCAATTTGGCTGAAAAAATGAGTAGAAAAAAAGGACATGATATGTTTTTTTTTTTATATTTTAGGTTGTTTGAATGAAAGAGTAAAAAGTTGGATAAAAAAGGTGTTAGCTTCTCATCATCATATAAAGTGGTTAAGTTCTCATCCTAATGTAACTAATAGTTTAATATTCATGGTTAGGTTCACATCCTCATCTAACTAGTTTTAATATTGTTTGAATACATATTAGTATACAAAAGTTAGGTAGTCTAGTGGTTGTGTTTATCTTTCACAATCATTAGGTTGTGAGATCGAGTTCACCCAAACACATTTATTTTTAAAAATCTATACAATTACGCAGGCCGGGCCAACCCAACCCGCCTATAACTCTATTAGAAAAAAAAAAAAAAAAAAGAGGCACGCCTGGCCCGCGGGCCGGCCCGGCACGGCCCGCCCCACTGTGGGCCGTGCCAGTGGGCCGTGCCGTGCCAGGGGTTTTCCCCTGGCGGGCCGTGCCGGCCCGGCCCACGGCACGGGCGGGCCAAGATTTTAGCGGGCCGTGCCGTTTGACATGCCTAGGTCATACAAACCATCTTCAGCATCATTATCCTATCATGTTCTTGTGAGACATCCTGCATTTGGAGCATTACTTCAGCTTTCCAAATGATGATTTCTTAAGAAATCATTGTTGGCTGGAGGAGATTGTCAGGTCCTAATGTATCAGGGCATGAACAAAATCGAGACGTACCTCTTCCATCCAGGAGCAGCCAATGTTTCCAGACATAGATCATTGTTTTGATGGGACCCGCAGTGGATGGGAAAACTTCCAAAATTTTCCAAAACTGTACTCTTTCTTCCAATGTTGAGCACTATTGCAACTCCCCTATCTGTAGGCATCATTAAGTAGAATCAACCAGTCTGAAATATACTCAAGACATTTATGGTCCAGGTGAATCATGTAACTGTAAGATGAGTTGCCTGGTGTTTGTGAACCATGGTTAAAACTGTAAGGAAAGATTATATACTGTATGAGACTCTTCCTCTCTATGTTTTTTTATGTAAAAGCATTGAGCTACTCAATAGAATATATGCTCTATTTTTTTCCTCTTAATTTTCTTTCTTTATAGGGACTTAGAATATTTTTATGTAGGTTTCACACAACTTATTCAGATGGACCAAAGATATAACATATGTGGATTATTATGAGTGTGCCCTTACAAATGTTTTCTTAGCATACAAAGGAGCACAGAACCAGTGGTAATGATTTGTATGCCTTGCTCATCCAGTGTAGAATTCCAAAAAAAATTTTAGTTTACAAGGACTACTTACTCAAGTAGGATCTAATGAAATAGTTGGAAATAGGCCTAATGGAAAGCATAAATGCAAATCGATGAACATACTCAGCAAATTGAGAATAAGGTAGAATTGCATAATTTGACATAGAAAAATGCTAGAATGAATTAATTTAAAATCCTAATTTTCTATCCATTCTTTCACATGTATAATGGTAACAAAGGAAAAACATGCCCCAAACTATCCATAAAATGACCTTAGAGAGTTTCTGCTCTTTTTCCCTCCCCTGTTTCTTCTTCATCTAGTCCTTTGTTCATATGCTCTTCACACTTTCTTTTATCAATAAGTCTATATGGCCCGACTTATTTGCCCGAATTCCAACCCGATCTGAGCTGGAATCCAGCTGGACGGTGAGTGGACTTAACATTTTCGAAGCCCGCCAGAACCAAGTCATGTGAAGAAAAAATTAGACACAGAGGTTGCCCTAGAAACGAAAAGAAAAATACTCTGCTCTCTTGCTCCGATACCGAACCCATTTTGTGCAAGCAGGTCTGCAGGCGTACTCTCAGATGGTCAGATGCTTAGCTTGTAAAACAGTAAGTGCCACTATATAAAAATTTATGTAGCTGATATTTGTTAGATATCACATCTATAGCTTTGCTGATATTTTCTACAGGTCTCATATCTGCTGGTGAATGTTGATGGAAACACTGGAGCTGCTGTGGAGCTTGTTATTAAATATGATATATACCCGCTTTTGCTTAATTGCCTCATTGAAGGGTACATGAGAAACTTAAGCTGTTTTGCACATTCTTTTCCAAGTACCAATTATGATGATCTTTTTTTCTTTTTGGTGGTAGAAGTTCAAAGATTTTGTTGCTTAAGTGCTTGTTGAATGAGCCAAATCTCATATATATTGTTCTGACTGCACTTGTCAGGTTGAGATTTGATAATGGCCTTGAGATCTGAAATTTACTGGAATTATGGGCTCCATGATTGAGATTCAGGGCTAGTTTCTATAACAGTCCTTATGAATCTTGATAATGACAAAACTGGGCCAGAATCTGATGAGATCAGTCCCTCATGCAAACACATAGCAAGGGAAAAAAACATCAAGAAACACCACCAACCCACCTTACATAATTTTATTCTCCATTTTAAAAACATTGATACGATACCTCCTTGACTGGAATTAAGTAACATGTCCATATTTAGATTTGTTGTAAAAGTACCTGATCACTTCCTTATAGAATAGAGCTTGCATAACTTATCCTTTAGCCGTTACCTTTCTCTATTGTAATGCTGAATAACCTTTCTCTATTGTAATGCTGATATAACTCTTAAGGTAGGACTAATCTATTTGGCCTGTTTCCTCTCTGTTGAAAACTAACTTAGCCTCCTGCGGCACTACACTAAGAAATCATGCATGAAACTCTTGTAATAGTTGATCTTTAGGATTTCTTATCCTTCTTGCTAGTGTGGCTATGCTATGTGGTTGGCTAAGTGATGCCTCTAATTGTATTTGTCTCGCCGTGTGACATTAACTCATGTTACATAAGACGGAGACAATTATTAAGAAGTGTTTGAAAACAAACAAAAAGATAATGAAGAAGGTTAGTTTAAGAGTTTTATTTTTAAAATTATATAAACACAGAATTCGATTATTCACAATCTAATTGAAATCAAATTATGCATGTGCAGGGTACGACAGTGGTCGATCATGGAGATATTATAACACATCCTATGGGACTAGACCAGATCATCACACAAGAGACTGTGAATTTAACTGTAAGAACATTTGCCCCCGATTTATGAAGTGTTGTGCTTAACTTTATTGCTTATGGCCTCATATACTTTATGCATGTGTAGGTTTCGGCCAAAGATCTTGAATTGAACCCTTAAGAAGATCTGTCAGCATGAAATATGCGAAGAAGATCACTTGGAGTCTTTGTAGGGTGTTATCTTTTAAGATTCACTAGAATCGCTTGGAGTGCTACCCTATTCACGTTGTTGTCACTTTAGATACATTTGTATTTGTTGGATTTTGTTGGATATGTCGCCTAGCCTAAATTAAGTCGTATGATTGCTGATTGCTGTAGGTTACTGTCCTAACATGTAGACAATGCTCTATTTGGTGACTCTTTGTTGTTGCTTTGTATTTAAGTGGGTGTTTGTAAGACACAGTTGCAATTTAGTTGTTGTTTGATTCAAGTTTCTCTTTGGAGGATGTATATTTGCTCTTTATAGCATGAATAACATTGTGAATTATCAATTGATAAGGCCATGTTGATTTTTTTGTTGTCTGGCCAATAACAATTTTTTTGTCTGGCCAATATAAATTTTATCTATCAGTGGGGTCAGTACAAACTACAAAGGGTGCCATAAAAATAACCATGGACTGTTTGGGGAAGCAAGGTTTCTGCATGTTTGTGTAAACCGGGTTGAAAAAGTGCCCGAGTTGAAAACATCTCAAACGTGATCGTAATTTGTAAAGAGTATCATTTTCACTCTATTATTCAGAAGAATGCTCATCTTCTTGTCTGTTATCAATAAATTATCTGGAAGCTATGCATACATGCACATCCTAAACAGGTGGCCCACATGACCTTTCTCATTTCTATTGTCCTCATGTCACTGGTAATAACCATAACGCTATAAAATGGACGTAAGTTTTTGATTTTCAGGTAACGATATCTGTAAGTGCAAAAAACGATGACTCACAAGATTATGGGTGCCTGATAGGACTTATCCGAATGAAAAAAGATGATCTGCTGGCTCAAAGCCTGAAAGGGAAGAACAAACAGTCAGGAGACCCTGGCCTGGGCGGCGCAAGGCTCTCCGATGCTTAAGTCAGTGTATGAACTTAACTAAGGAAGGAGAGGAAGAAGAGAGGCAAAGTAACGACTCTCAAGTGTGTAGGTTGCGTACCTTGCTTGTGAAATGGGGTCCTATTTATAGAGGACTCTTCATGATATTTTGGATGATATTTTGGAGTGGGTCCCTTGATTTGATAGGGAAGGCCTTATCAGCCCACAAAGTAATAAATGCGGTCCATTTCAGCCCACATTGCATTTAATGCCAGTTGGATAAGCCCAAATTGCATTTAATGTATGTCATGTTGGGCCAGATCATGTTGGACGCCTTTGGCGGTAGAGGTCCCATTGGATCCATCCTCGAGCCTTGCCCTGATTTGGCTACAGCCGCTGGATGCCGCCCTGTCAGCGATCTGGCGAAGATTGTGGACGGCTGGATGTCGCATCTGTCCCACTGGCTCGCGTCCCTATTATGCTACGTGTCTGATGACGTGGCAGGCGTAGGGCGCGAGTGGGGATTCTTCTTCATTTCGGCTTCCGTCCCGGCTCCTTTGGCCGGGGTCAAGCTCTTTAGTCGAAGTGGGCCCTTGGTAGCCGAGCTCGGCGCTAGCAGCCAAAGTCTGTCTGGTTTCGGCTGAGGCCTCTGTGTAGGCAGCCGAGGCGAGTCTGGGTGGCACGTGGATGGCACGTGAGAGTGCTTAGTCACATCTTATAGCCGTGATTAGCATAATCCTGGAGTCTTAAAAATCTCCCCACACAATATCGTTACCATTTTTTATTGCTTCTAGGCTCATTTTTTTTGTCTAACATCCAATACGTAATGTCTTTATACTAAGATGCATAAACATTGAGAGGAACCTTCCTGTGGATGCACGCGTTGAGCCATTTTCAAGCATTTGTGAAGATGGTGATTCTTCTGCAGAGGACTTAAGTAAACTGTATGCTTCATTTGCTGAAATATATGAGGGAACCATTTGACTTTTTGAGGATGCATTTGAAAGGCTTAGCTTATCTTATCAAATACAGTTCATACTCTTCCAGAGTACATTTGTTGGAAAGGCTCATTTGACTTTAACTTGGCTGCAAAGTTATATCTCATCCATAAAAAGAGGAAAACAATGATTCACGATGAGAGTTTGAACTATGGGCACCTTTGGAAAATGGCTTGGATTGAGTACTCCCAACCAAGGTTCACGGATTTTATCCAGATTAGTGATTTCGAATTTTTTTGATAACGATATCGTTACGATTCGTTAGAGCTTTTTCTCTCAATTTGTTGTCCAGCAACGAGACATACTCTGACTATAAATTGAGATATATAAACAATGAAAAAGGCTCACGGATTTCACCTAGATTAGTGATTTCTAAATTTTTTGATAATGATATCGTTTCGATTCTTTAGAGTTTTTTGTCCCATTTTCACTGTCTAGCAACGAGATTGACCCTGAAAAAGGCTCACAGAGGTTACCAAGAATACAAATTGTAAATACTCCAACAACGAAATCGTTACAGTCCTTTAGAGTTTTTAGTCTCAAATTTGTTATCCAGCAAGTTGATGGCCTCCATTTTAAAATGTGATCTTTAAACAATGGGAAAGACTCATGGATGATGCTCAGATTGATACGTCAGTATATTCATGTAAAGCAATGAAAATATAATATGCACTTACATGAAGGTTCGAACTCTCCTCTTGAGAGTTTGAACCTTTGGGCTCCCTGGAAAATGGCTCAGCAAGTGCAGGACTCGAAGGTTCGAACCCTCCTCTTGAGAGTTCGAACCTTTGGTCTATCTGAAAACTAGCCCAACAAGTGCAGGATTGGATGAGGGTTCGAACCTTTGGTCTGTCTGGAAAATGGCTCAGCAAGTGCCGGACTTGAAGGTTCGAACCCTCATCTTGAGGGTTCGAACCTTTGGTCTGCCTGGAAAATGGCTCAGGTTGTGTAGGACTCGAAGGTACGAACCCTCCTCTTGAGGGTTCGAACCTTTATTCTGTCTAGAACATTTTTATAGCTTCTGCGCCCATTTTTTGTGTCTAACATCCAATACGTAATGTCTATATACTGAGATGCATAAATATTGAGAAAGCATAACGAATTTGACAAGGAACTGCATCTGCCTATGGTATGGACATATTAATGATTCTGAATAAGTTGTCTACTACAAATGGTGGTTTCACACACCTTATAAATGCAAGTCACAATAGTCTCATGTAAAATCTTTAAATTTAAAGAAAAAAGTATTATAATAAAAAGGGAGGTGTTACGTGAGAGACATTCTCACCAACTGTATGAGAGAGCTCAATCCCGGCCCTCCATTTCTGTTTCAATTTCAGTGGCTGGATGCAAAAGTGAAAAAACACCCTTTTTTTTTTTTTTGAAACTCAAATACAATATAGTAACGTATTTACCTGCCTTTCCAATACAATTCCATGGATACATCTGAAACTCCAATGCAGTGTGGACATTCATTCAAATAGGTCCATCATTAAAAACAGGTCACAATTATTTTAAGAATTCATAATCATTTGAATTCTAGAAACATAAATAAGATCACAAATTCATTCAGATTACTCATTTAGATTGACACCTATCAGGAACATTTAGATTTCATTGGGAAAAAACCACCATTCCACCATCCAACATCTAGAAAAAAAAACTGTCATTCCACCACCCACCATTTCAACATTCAACTGCTTTAATCTAGGAAAACTTTCTTTAGTGCAAGTTTCAATTACAAATGTAGCATTCTAACATCCCAACATCATTATAACATCATTACATTCCAACACTAACATCCCAACATGTCTTTACAAGGCATTCAATCCCATTACATCCAAACACAAACCACCCTTTTTACATGACAACATTCCATGTGCAGCAGCAACCATTCTCATACAATTCACCCATGTATATGGCAACATGTAGTCTCAACCCATCACGCAAAATCCCTTTTCTCCATGGGATACTCTTTCCCATGCACCATTCAGAGAATGTCTATGATGTAAATATCTGCAAAATACATGGTAGGAGAAGTACACATTAGAAGATGGATTATAATGATTCATTAAAATTATTGATTAACTATTACAAATGTATACCTGAAATGACAGAGTGGGTTTTTTTTTTTTTTGGGATTTAGGGATTCAGGACTTTATGCTAACCAAAAGGTGTAAATTAAGAGAGAGATTGTTTATTGGAAAGAGAGATACTAACCAAAAAAGTGCAAATCGATAGAAACTGTGTATTGGAAATTATAAGTGTTACATATATCAGTGCTACATAAAGACACAGGATGATAGTCAAAATTAAATTTCAAAGAGGTCTAAATGAACATAAAAAAAAAAAAGAAGTCACATTCCAATTATCTATCAAGGAACCATGGGAACCCCACTTCCCAACTAGCCTCAAAATCCCAAACCACCAACATCACAGGGCATATATCAGATAGAAAGTAATAAAAATCCAACAATTTTGTTGGATGCAACTTTCACCTCCACAGCTTCATGACAACCACCATCATTTATGTTAATCTTATCAAACCAATGTAAAATCCCCTATCCTTCTAACGTAGTCCAGCAAAGCTACAATCATGACTTACATTCAAGTTTGAAGTAAATGGTAGTCTCCAAAAACATTCATGAAAATAGCTTTAGATTTGGTCCCAATCTCAATAAATCAAACACTAAATCAGCCCAGAACAACATTCCCACCACCATTCATAAGGGTGGAAGTACGGTTTTCGGTTCGGTTTTAGACCGAAACCGGAAAAAACTCGAAAACCGAAGTGTCAAAATATTACAAATCGAACCGGACCGAATAAGATATAAAACCGAACTGAACCGAAAATAATTAAACGGTTTGGTTTTCGGTTTTTCGGTTTAAACCGAATTTTTCAATTAAACGTTTGGTTTTTCGATTTTTCCTTTCCCATTTGGTCTTTTACTCCTTTAGTCTTTAGATTATAGTCTATTAATCTGTGTAAATTACAGTAATAGTCTGTCTAATACTAACATATATATATGTAATTTAAAACACGAAATATAGTTCGGTTTTTCGGTTTAAACCGAAATTATTTTCTAAAAACCGAAACCGAACCGAAAACCGATAAACCTAACCAAACTTAATTTTACGGTTCGGTTTACTGTCCAAAGTTCGGTTCGGTTCGGTTTCTTCCACCTCTAATCATTCAGGGGCCCCATCGCCCCCGTTTTAGCCATTTTAAACACAAAACAACCCAAAGTAATAAGCACATCAAGCCCACAATATAACATTCAGAGAAGAAGGAAGAACAACATACCATATGTTAGTAAAGAGCCCAATGGCTTGGGTTTCTTAAGAATGTTAATAGTATATTGCACCTAGTTCTTGAATCAGGATAAATGCGATCACATAAGGACGCACGTGACAGGGAGACGCGCCCAACAAGAAAAGGTTTGTGTTTTTTTGAAAATGTCGGTTTTGAAGTTATCTAAGATAAGGACATGTGCGAGAGGGACACAATGAAATCACATAATAATATCTTAGAGCATTCTTTCATACACCATAGGGGTGAAGGAAAAAATCTTTCAATAATTTAGAAGGATAGGAGATAATATTTTAAATTCTCAAGTTATATAAACAACCTATTTTTAAAGATAAGAAAACTTTCTTAAAATTAAAAAAAAATTATACTTTTTTGTGCATCCAAACAGACCCTCAGTGTGACAAAGGCTTAATAGAGCATTTTTCATTGTAGCTTTTGGTGGCTTTGTACCCTTTGAAATGGACCAAAGAGGTATATTTAAAGGTTTTTAGGACTTAAAAGTGGCATAAAAAAGATCTTACATGTTTCTCACCTTTTATGACACTTTTTTTTGTAAGAAAACGGGAGGTTTTGGGTTCTGTACCCCTAGTCGACGATGGAGACAAAATGCCCCTACAAGGCTATAGAGGCTTGCCACATGTCATTTTTTGGTTGGTCTACTTGAAAAATGGAAGATTTTCATTAATAATTCCCATAATGGACAATTTAGCGAAGAAAAGGATTGTCGAAACGTGGGAAAAATAAAGTGGGAAGTTTTATGGTCGTGGGCAACCATAAAAAGGGGTCAGTTACTGAACTTCAGCAATTCGTAACCAAAATATGTAATTTGACAATTAGAAGATAAAATGATCTCAAATGATATCAAACGACCTCAACATGACTTAAAATCTAAAGGGAGGAGTTTAAGAAGGTTATGTGCCAAGTGAGGTACAATAAATAGGCTTTTGGGGCCAATAAGTTGGAATCGGCCAAAGTAGGCTAAAAAGAGAAAAGTCCCAAAATGACATCCAAATGACCTGAAATTAATGATACCTTTCTAATATGTTGAAATAGGAATTTATGGGCTACATGAGTCATTTTCATAGGATTAAGACAAAAAAATAGCCAACATTAGTTTTTGTGTCCCAAAAGATTGAAGGTCATAAAATGTCACCAAAATGGCTGGAGAGTTCAAATCCCAAGGACAATGAGACTGAAAACTCTAAAGGACGGTAACAAGGATTTGAACCCTGAGCAGTCAGGTGAGAACTGACGCTCCTTACCAATGAGGTGAGGATGTAAACACTCAAGCTAGTTATACCATATGAAGATGTAAAATGAAAAGAAAAAAACATAAAAAAAATGAATATTAGAAGATACCTCTCTGAGATGCTGCCTTTTTGAAGAGAATTAAGCTCTAAGAATTTCCTACCATCACTAGGTAAAAATCCAACCTAACCCAAGGAAACATTACACGAGTGGATTGAAACTCCATTTATTTAGGAGTCTTTCTTTATTAGGATTCAAACTTCAACACCCACCTACACCAATCTCCAATCCAACCTTTAAAACTCATCCAAACTGAACCCAACTTCCAAGGCAAACAACCCATTCAACATTCCACCACACTCGGCCTGCAATCCGATCAAGAAAAAAATTGGAATATCTACCCATTTCTATCATATTGTGGTTCAGGTTCCAAGGCCCATTTTTATCATATAGTTTCCAAATTTGCTATAATCAGTTATCTCATAAAGTGACAACACAAATACTAAACAACACGGATGAGACTTGATATGTTGTAATACTTGTAACTGGAGCTACACATGGACAATGCTTGTAACTGGAGCTACACTTGTAACTGGAGTCATCACACTGTAGAAGGTTGATGCACAATGCTTAAAAGTGTATTAGGGATTGACCAATGTAATCCATGAGACGTACAAGTGTTTTCTACATGACATAGGGAATCAGATCTTGGTAGTTGGCAACATGTTAAACCACTACAAAATTTTTAAAATCGCCAATTAATTGGGTCTATCAATGTAGACTCATCAGATGGTTCAAACCCACCAATTGGTCTACACCAGTTGATCTTCTAACATTTAAAAAAAGCCACCACTGAAACCTTAAAAAAAAAACCCTCCATCTATCCATTGCCACAATCACACCACCGCCATCACAGCATGCACAACACATACAAAAAATAAATTAAAGAAATCTACAGTCAGACAAATAAATTTACAAACTACAGTTACATAAATAAAAAAACAATCATACCTGAGGTGGTTTAAAAATCCGTGAGCAGAGATAGGGTTGCAAAGACTGCAGAGAGAGGATTGTAGACCTAAGGAAGAAGGAAAAAAAAAAAACAATGAAAAGAAAAGAAAGAATAGAGATGAGGACTCACTGCGATTCCCTGCCTTAGCGAGATTAGGCAAATTTCTCCCCAAATCAGAGAAGAGATTGGGGTAGATCTTATTTTTTATTTTTTCCCAAAATATGAAAATTAATAGATGGGAGAGAGAACTACTGCAGGTGCTATGGAAAACCTTAGAAAGGCCTTCACTTTTCTAGCTGAAACTAAATTCTCAGATGGAACCTCTTTTTTTTTTTTTTTTTTCTATCTCAAGATTCCAACAACATATACATATAAACCCAGCAAGGATCTCTCTAAAAAAAATAAAAAAAGGAAAGTTTAACCCAATTTTCCAAACCCCAAAAGTATTCTTTCTGTAATTTTTTTTTCTCACTGAACGAAATTTGGGTTATCAGTCTATTTGTGTTTTTGATTGCTCAAATATAACTAGACCCAGAGAGGATTCTCTTTCTCATACCTGGGAAAGATGGTGAGAAATGCCTTCACTTTTTCATCTGAAACCCAAAGCTTAGGAAGGAATCTCTTCATATCCCAAGGTTTCAATTATATAAGAAGGAAACCCAACAAGGATATCTCTCTCAAGTTTGAACAAAAACATTAACAATAGATTAGGCAGAACCCAATCTGAAAAAAAAGCCTGAACTAAAAAGAAGAGGTACAAATAAAGATGAAAAACTTCCACTCTTTCACTCTCTAAATACTATTAAATACAAAAGGAAAAGAAATCCATAGTCAGTTTTCTTTCTTATTCAGGTCGTCTATTTGGGTGGGGAGGAAGGAGGTAATGCCATGGCAAAAATAAACTACCCTGAGTCCGAACTCGTGTTCTTTGTAGCGACATCTAACCCAAGAACAATATAAAGAGAGAGAAATGAGAGAGTACCAAATTGAGAGACATGAGTGCAAACCAGAAATTGTCAGGCCAGAACGATTGGAGATGAGGGAAGCCGCAGGGATTGGGAGAGAGTGCAGGGAGCGGGAGAGATGTAAAAAAGGGTGATTTTTGGCGCTATATGGTAAAAATAACTATAGCAGGAACCAATGTTGTTTAGCACCTAATGGTGTGGCTTTGGGACGTTTTTGACGTAGTGCAGGGAGCGCATGCAAAGGGAGAGGGAGGGAGTAGGGAGAGGACAGGGAGAGGGAGAGAGAAAAAAGGAGGCAGAGGAAAAATGAGGAAGAAAGAAGAATCGTTCATCAGGGATTTGGGGTGAGTTTTGTGACGACGTCATTCGGCAGCTTCAAGGGTAAAGTGGTCCAAAACTCGTGTACGAACACCGAATTTGGTTTTTCAGTGTATTTCTTGCTAAATCGGGATAATACATGTTTAGCAATATTTATTTGGTAAAATTCCATAATTTATTTTCATGACATAACTTCTTGAAACCCATGCTTCTTCATAATCAGAACTATTTACAAACGACTTTTGTTCTGGAATTTAGTACATGGAAATGAATTCTAATATTATTAGGTGCGTTTGGATGCACCTCCACCCAGCCCCCCTAATTTATTTTTATGACATAACTTCTTGAAATCCATGCTTCTTCATAATCAGAACTATTTACAAACGACTTTTGTTCTGGAATTTACTACATGGAAATGAATTCTAATATTATTAGGTGCGTTTGGATGCACCTCCACCCAACCCGCATGACTGACAAGCTATATCAATCATGATCATAAAAAAGAAATATACAAAATAATGATAGACAGTGCGAGGCAAGTTGGGTCCGGGCTCCCAAAACCTAAAGTTGCTGCTAACCGACTCGGATCAAAATCTATAAACCCACACCTGCCTTGAACCCAAATCCGCTCCTAATAAGGGCTGTCACCCATTTAACCCGACCCATTGCCCTCTCTAGGTTGGATAGAGAGTTGAAGAGTTTTACATGATAGTATCCATCCGTTTGGCATTTCGCAATTCTTATGTTGCGAAACAGATTATCTTTTGAAATCATGTATGTCTAGATAGAAACTTAAATCTTTGGATGGATCAATTGTGTTCTTGGATTTTGGTTGTGCAGAAAGGAAAAGTATAATTGCCAACTATCTTTGTGATTTCCTATAGTTTTTATACGGTTATAGTTTGATCTTAATAACTGTTGTCTGAAATTAGTATCAATTATACTCTTTGTTCTTAGAATTGGATGGTGAGAGATGACAACATACACACCCAAGGACATCTTGATCACTGGTGCTGCCGCCTTTATTGCTTTCCATGTTGCAAACCGCCTCACTCGGAACTATCCAGATTACAAGATTGTTGTCCTCGACAAGCATGACTACTGCTCAAACCTCAAGAACCTCCTGCCATCGCGAGCCTCACCCAAATTCAAATTTGTCAAGGGTGACATTGGGAGTGCTGACCTAGTCAGCTACCTCCTTGTCACTAAGTCTATTGGCACCATCATGCATTTTACTGCACAGACCCATGTTGACAACTCCTTTGGCAACAGTTTTGAATTCACCAAGAATAACATCTATGGAACCCATGTTCTTCTTGAGGCCTGCAAAGTCACTAGCTGCCAGATCCGTCGGTTCATACATGTGAGCACAGTGAGGTGTATGGAGAGACCAATGAGGATGCTGTTGTGGGGGAACCATGAGGCCTCCTAGCTCCTTCCCACCAATCCCTACTTTGCAACAAAAGCTGGTGCATAAATGCTTGTTATGGCGTATGGAAGATCTTATGGATTGCCTGTCATAATGACTCAAGGAAACAATGTTTATGGGCCCAATCAGTTTCCTGAGAAATTGATCCCGAAAGTTATCCTCTTGGCCATGAGAGGGGAGCCACTTCCAATCCATGGAGATGGATCAAATGTGAGGAGTTATGTCTACTGTGAGGATGTTGCTGAGGCATTTGAAATCATTCTACACAGAGGAGAAGTTGGCCATGTCTATAATATTGGGATTGAGAAGGAAAGGAGGGTGATCGATTTGGCAAAGGATATTTGTTAGTTTTTCTCTTTAGTCGCTGACGCAATCATTGAGTTTGTGGACAACAGGCCATTCAATGACCAGAGGTACTTCTTAAACAATCAAAAGCTGAAGAAGTTGGGTTGGTCAGAAGGCACTACTTGGGAAGATGGGCTGAAAAAGACAATTGATTGGTACACTTGCCATTCCAATTGGTGGGGTAATGTTTCTAGGGCACTGTTGCCTCATCCAAGAATGATAATGTTGCCTGGGATTGTTGCAGAATTTGATAAAATCCAGATTTGATGATATCACATTTGTACATGTCTCAAACAATATCCAGAATTCATTACATATTTGATGGTTTGTTAGAGACTTCTATTATAAACTTACTTGCTAAGATTATGACTCATTAAAAAACTATAGCATAGAATTAGAGTAAGAATTGTTTGGTTGAGAAACAAAATAAATATGCTTTGTAAACTTTGACCATTTAGTTTCTCTGGAGATTAATGAAATTATGAGAATTGGATGCAAGATCCTCTCATTCCTTTGGTGTTAAATCCAAAAAAGGCATGAGGCCAAACCCCCTTCTTTCATCTTCTCTCTTCCTGCTTATTGTTCCAGTTGCACTGGACAAGAAAACTTTTTGATTTTTCTCTTTGCTGAACCATCTAATTTGTTCTTTAGTTGATCGGGCTGCCACAGTTTTGGGTACAAGATCAGGAGTTCAAGGAGATCTGTTGTTGGATCTATCCCAGTTCCACCTCTCTTGAACTTAACTATATATTTGGGCATTTTAAGGAATCAAGTCCATTGATTTACAGCTGCTCTTCCGAATTGCTCCACATGTATCCTGGTTTGGATCATAATACTGATTTCTTTGTGTCTGCCTGCTAACTAGGGTTGATTTGTAAGTCTCTCATCCATTTGAAAGAGTAACAAACAGGTGGCTATTTCAATATGTTGATAAATGGTGTCTTTGAAGTTTGCTTGATTCATTATATCATTATTGATAAACTAAGATGTTATTAGAAGTAATATTATGTTGAATAGGCTAAGTTAGTTGAACTGTTGAAGTATTAAGATAAGGTTCTGTATCTGTTCATCTAGCCATATTGGTAATCAATAAACGAAAATTCTGCTACTATATGTACGTGATCTGAATATTTGGAAGGTTATGTGCTGAATATCTTCTATTGATATTACTGTGAGGGGTCCGTCCTTGTGAGATATATTTCATTAATTGCAGGAACTTTCTTGAACAGAACCATTGGTGTTGAAATATTTTATTTTGGGTCAGATTGATCTGGCTGACTTTAAGTTCGATCTTGGGCCAACCATCCTCTTGGTTTGCATCAGGAACCGAACCTTATGCTTGATGCTATCATATGACTTCTTTTTAGAGAAATAGATCTTGAAGGCCTCTCAATTAACGTGACTCTTAATCCTGAGTTCAACTAAATATCTCAAGCATTAAGGTCAAATCTATGCACACACACACACATACACACACACAGAGAGAGAGAGAGAGAGAGAGAGAGAGAGAGAGAGAGAGAGAGAGAGAGAGAGAGAGAGAGAGAGAGAGAGAGGGAGAGAGAGAGAATCTATGCACACACACACACACATAGAAGAGAGAGAGAGAGAGAGAGAGAGAGAGAGAGAGAGAGAGAGAGAGAGAGAGAGAGAGAGGAGCTCAGGATTAATGTGGCGCTCATATAGTCTAGCCAGCCATGTGTGCACAAAGAGAGAGAGAGGGGGGGGGGGGGGGGTCAAAACTGTAGGATCCAAAATTCTGTTGTTCCCTGGCAATACAGTCTACAGATTTTTCAGTGAAGTGAGTTCTACCAATGATGTGTAATTAATACAAGTTACGGATTAGATCCAACCAAAAAGAACTTGGAATAAGAAACGACTCCTCTATCCAAGTAAATCTCTCTATTAATGTGCATAGACAATGCAACATTTCCTATCTCCTTTTGTTTTCTTCTGAAAATTAACACTAACACCAAAGTTGTAGATCATGTGACAATTCAAATATATCTATCCACTGATACTGATATAGTCAATAGGGATCAAGCCTCCACATTAAGGGAATCTGAAATGCAAAAAAAAACAAAGAGCTGAAGTACAGCAAGGAGCGAGTGCTACAGCTTTCCAATACAGGGCAAAAGTAAATCAAGTTTAACAACTGACCTCTTAATCAAAGAACAGTCGATTGATGATAGGTTGGTTGCTAACAAAATTCTAATGATCGCATCAACTCTAGTGGAGTTGTTCGTTGTGTATATACTGCAAAAATTACCAAACCATCATGAAATTGCAGCCCAACAACCACATCTTATGGTAAAATGTAAGGTTTATTTACACCTAAAACAACCATAAGCTCATTAAGAGTGAAGATCGGTTATATTTAATTTTTCTGAGCATTGTAATATACTTTAAAAACAAAAAGCGAAAAAAGGGACAAATATTATGGTTTGAAGTGAAAACCCAATCCATTGTTTGGGCCTAATCAATATGGGGTCCAAAATTGTGTTTCTAAGACGGTCAAACAAAAGCACAATGATAATCTATATTGCAACAACATGCAGCCTTGCACCTTCAGTTCAATGTAGATTCGTACATTAAGAGTGTACACAATCACATTCAGTGTCACTTGTTCCACTATGTTGGTTCTGTAACACATTTGCATTTATTCTTTTCTTCGGAGTGCTGGTGGAGGAACTACTCTATTAGCTTTATTGGTCATTAGGTTGCTATTCAATTTTGTTTCTTCTTTCTTTTATTTCTTCTTCCTCTACTTCCCATAGTAGCTGTGAGTTGTTATGTAATATCTTCTTCCTCTGTTTCCCATTTCTGTCATGGCTTGGTATGCAAATCAAAGGTCAATAAGTGGCATTGCTTCTCATATCTTAAATAGCACGATTTGATAAAACCTGACTCCTGACCCTATGATCATTTGTAACCATGCAATTTGCAATGTGGTTGGATTGTAAGTTTCTTCTGGATGGCCATATAACTTCACATGCATATCAGACTAATTCGTACATTTAATGGCACTGATGCATGCTACTAAGCATTACTATTCTCCACTGCATCAAATTTCATTGTGCAGCCCAAAAAAGGGGCATATCAAGAGACTCAAAAACCATAAAAACTTATCACAAAACGTGTGAACAGTGCACCCAAGTTGAAACAGGATCTCTGGGCCATGTTTCATAAACATGGTTTCTCTGCTCAATGATCATCACGTCTATAACCATGCCACATATCACCAGTAATCCTGACAGGAACACTCTCCATCCTTAAAATGATGAAACCGATTAGTGTCCCTGACAACGATCTCTCTCCCTTCAAACCTTGATATAAATTTAATAACCACATGGCAATCATTACAGATTCGAAGATTCTTAATAACTCGAAGTGAGGCCCCATTCGGAGTGTTCAGAAGCCCAAATCCAATTGCCAATTTCTCACTGTGTCCACACAAGATATGCTCTTTTTCTTGCTCCTCAACATCCTGGAGGACAAGGTTGGTATTTGGAAGATAACCGGATCTTTTCATCTCCATCCTCAGTCTCTCCAACCTCTCAATGATTTGGGTCATCTGAGGATGTGATTTGTCACCTGCAAGAAGCATGTGCACCTCGTTTTTAATCTCAATCCAACTGCATCCAGGGTTTTTTCTCAATCCCATGCCCTTCATCATATCCCTCACTCTGTCTACTCCATCCCACATACCTTTAGAAGCATATATATTAGAAAGGAGGACATAGTTCCCGGAATTCTCAGGCTCTAATTTAAATAGCTTCTCTGCTGCCACTTCACCCAAACTCACATTTCCATGCACTCTACAAGAACTAAGCAAAGCTCCCCAAACACAAGCATCTGGCTCCGATGGCATCTCCTTAATCATGGCATATGCTTCTTCCAGCCTTCCTGTGCGACTAAGGAGATTAACCATGCATGCATAGTGCTCCATTCTAGCAGAAATCCCATGCTCACAAGACATGCTTTTAAAATAATACCACCCTTCTTCTGTTAGGCCCGTTTGGCTGCAAGCAGCCAGTACACAGGTGAAACTGATAAAATCAGGCTTCTGGCCACTCCTCTGCATCAGAAGAAACAGATCTATGGCTTCCTTGGCCCTCCCGTGCATTGCATATCCGCCTACAATTGCATTCCAAGAAACCAGATTTCTAGTTGGCATCATGTCAAAAACATACCGGGCATCTGTGATTCTTCCACATTTTGCATACATGTCAACCAAAGCACTACCCACATACACATCCCCAATAATACCATGCCTCAGTGAGAAGCAGTGGATTGCCTTACCATGCATCAATGCTGCAATATTTGCACATGCAGGTAGAAGGCATGGAATCGTCACTGAATTGGGCTCAACCCCTACAAGCTGCATCTCCCTAAAGAGCTCCAAAGCCTCCATATCCATTCCATTTTGTGCACAACATGCAACCATAGATGTCCAGGACACAACATTCAGCTCAATGCCTTGATTCTTGAATTCCCTGAATATCCTAAAAGCATCATCCACAAGGCCATTGCGAGAGAGTCCAGCGATCAAAGCATTACATGAACCCACCTCCATTTGATCCATCTCCTCAAACACCCACAGCATCTCCCTTGTGCACCCGCACTTCCCATACATGTCAACAAGCGCGCTGTCCACGCAGGCATCACCCCCATATCCTTGCTTAACAATGTACCCATGAATCTGCATTCCCAACACCAGATCCTCTAAATCCCCAACTGCAGGGAGAGAGCTAGAAATACTACTCCCATCAGGTTTAAACCCTTGCAAATGCATCTTCCGCAGCACTGCAACTGATTTGGTAGCATAACCATTATGGTTAAATCCAGCGATCAAACCGTTCCATGACACCGAATTGGGTTCGACCCCCGACTCCCTCATCCAATTGAAAACATTGATCGCATGATCAACATAGCCCTGACGAGCATAACCGGCCACCATGGCGCTCCAACTTACCACGTTCCGGTGGGTCATTCCATCGAACACCCGGCGGGCATCATGCATTTTGCCGCATTTAACATACATGTGGACGAGCGAGGACTCAACAAAGGGATCGGAGGCAAACCCAAATACAGAAGCGAGGCCGTGGACCTGGCGACCGACGGGGAGGGCAGAGAGGCCAGCGCAGGCCTTGAGGGTACTGGGGAGGACGAAATTGTCGGGCAGGAGGTGGAGGGAGAGCATGCGGGGGAGGAGGCGGAGGGCGTGGTGGAAGAGGTGGGATTTGGAGAGGGCAGAGATGAGGATGGAGAAGGAAAAGGTGTCGGGGTGGGGGAGGGAGAGGAGGAGGAGGGAGGCATCGGAAAAGCGGAGGAGGGAGGCGTAGAGGGAGAGGAGCTTGGTGGTGAGGTGGGTGTGATTGGAGAGGCCTGTTTTGAGGATTTGTGCGTGGGCTTGCTGTGCTTGAGGGAGAGAAGAGGTTGGTCCCAGGGTTTGGAGAACGGAGGAGTATGTTATACTTATACTATCTGTCAAAGGAAACAGAGCTTGCCTTGCCATGGCTGTTCCCTCTCTGAGAAGTCTAGGATAGTTTACCATTCCTCCATGTACAAGCAAAAAAAACAGAAGTCTTGCATGTGTATGTATGTACTTTTTAGAAGTGTGAGTTGGGTAGTGATGACTGAGGAATAAAGGTGCTGTAATTTTGGCAAGCATAGGTCCCAGGGATATGATCTAAAAGATAGTGGCAGTGGGCACATTGTGATATCTCAAAAGCCCATCTCGAAGAAAAGGGCCTTTTTTCTTGTTGGGCTACAAATATCATGGCACCAGCTGAAATTCATTTGTTGGGTGCGAAAAGCTCTTTGGAGAAGATGCCGAAAAGCCAAACTTTGAGATCCCAGATCCCTTCTTCACTCCAGGCAATGCGATCATCACCTGCTGCTGAATTGAAATTCATTGGATTGCCTGGATCTCATCCTGCAGAAAATTGTGAAGTCAATTGTGACAAAGTCCTTTGATCTTCCTGACAAGGATAGTTTATCTGACCATGATGTCAAGGGTGTTGACATTATTATTAGTTACATGGATCAAATGAATGATGATTCACCATATAGTAAGAAATTAGTTGCTCTGGAAGAGGCACATTTTGAAGGTGATCTAGATTTGGATTTTGTGGCTTCTCCGTTGCCAGTATTTGCACCATTGCATGCTGGTAGCAGGTGGAGTGACACTACTTCTTATGTTGCAAAAAAGGTATTGTGGTCTTTTTTCTTGTTTCTATTTTGTCCAAGATTAGAAATCATTCATGTGGCTTAGCCTTTGCCATCTAATCCAAAATTTTAGGGAGATAAAGCCAATAGTATTGATTACTTGTAATTAAAGACTTGGGTCTTAGTTTTTTTTTATAGCAATTGTAAAGTTGTTCAGAAGATTTTAATTTTAAGCTTTAAGTCTTCATACTTTTGGAATTTGATGTTCACTTTAACCCTGTTGTACCTTTTATAGTTCTCAGCAAGTTAATTTCCATAGGTCTTCCTAATGCTGTTATTTCCATTTTATCAACAGCCGCTAATTCTTTTCGGTCCTGTGTCACACATTTTTTGAACCATATGATATGATGAACATCTTCTTGTCAGTAATATAAACTTTAATGAACCTAAAGGTCTTCTTGATCATGTTCTATTGATTGAAAGAATATATGCCACAGCAATAAATGGATGGGGAGTGATCAAAAGTGACCCACCCACATGAAATGGGTGAGCCAAAACTAGTGAGAAATGGAGACGTGATTATGTCTCCCTATTAAAAATCTTTCTAGAATATTTCCTTGAAACAACTGAGGGGAGCATACAAATGCCTTCTGGAAGAGAATCTTTGATGCTTAAATTGGTCAATTCACTACGCTCAAGTTTATTGGAATTTGCTTGTTCATGTAGTTCACAATTCTTAAGTTAGTCAAATTTGTTTAGTTAATAGAGAGTTTACATAGCTTGAAAAAAGATTGCAGTTTTTCTTAAGAAGAAATCAAGATATGTAATAAGATTTAACATGGTTTAGAGAAATGCATTAGTAATATTGCATTGGGAATGAAACAATGCATAGTTAACTGAGTTGAGCCTGTAAAATTAGCAAGCTAATCCTTAGGATTGAACAATATGGTGGTGAATC
This sequence comes from Litsea cubeba, assembly GCA_012931725.1. Classification (NCBI taxonomy): domain Eukaryota; kingdom Viridiplantae; phylum Streptophyta; class Magnoliopsida; order Laurales; family Lauraceae; genus Litsea; species Litsea cubeba. Next base: position 3,138,506 of record CM022951.1, read on the forward strand.
TAACCTAGAAACTTGTATTCATTGGGCACCCACCCCTGAATTATGAACTCTAAACCTGCTGAACTGAACCGTATTGCAAAATGGTATCCATATTCTATGGGCAATGGCAGATCCAGGATTTTCATTTAGGTGGTGCGGGCAATGGTCAAGTTAAGATGTCAAATAATAAAATAGAATTTTTTAAGGCCTTATTTAGGGAATTTCTCAAATCTCGCGGGTGCGGTCGCACCTGCGTCATTACACTTAGGTCCGCCGCTCTCCATGGGTACAATGAGGGTAGCTTGAGAGGAAGGTGGTTCACAAAACCTATCATATGATGATGATGGGGGCCGGGGGGTGGGGGTTGTATTGTTGGAACAAGAAAAGAGAAGTAGAAGAATGTTATCTTTTGATAGCAAGACCTGCATACTGAAGTTTCATTGTTTCAGAAGCTTCAAGCATGGTTTCAAATGCCAAATGGGGACTGGACATTGGGGAATATACTTTCATCTTCAGGGACAGAGTCCATTATTTCACTTCATGAAGGAAAAAGTTAACGGTTCGCTGTTGGAGATTCTGAGGGAGATAATTCCTTTTTTCCCCTTATATCTGCAGCTTATCCTCATTCTCAATTCAGGTTTCAAGGTGAATGCAGAAAGTTTATTACCAGCAAATCCTAATAACCTTGATGGTGTAGATGATCTCATGCAACTTAACTATTTAAATGAACCATCAGTGTTGTACAATCTTCAAGTTCGGGATACTCCCAAGATATGATCTATGTGAGTATTTACTTTGTGTGAGATTTCATTTCCTTTCTCAATTCTAAAAGGCTTTCCTTTTTTATTGTTCTCATTCATGCACATGATTATTCTGCAGACTGAAGCAGGGCCAGTGTTGGTTGCCATAAATCCCTTTAAGTCAGTTCCATTATATGGGAATGAATGCATAGAAGCCTATAAGCGTAAATCTGTTGATAGTCCACATGTGTATGCAATAGCAGATACAGCCATCCGCGAAATGATTCGAGGTGATTACTGTAGCTTAACTAGAGATGTTGCACATTCAGTTGTGGCACCTCTTATATCTGCTTTGTTCGACACTAACCATGGTTGTGGGCCTTTCTGCAGATGAAGTTAATCAATCTATCATTATAAGATTGGTAAATTCGTTATGTTCAGTATTGAAAATGGGCAAGACATTGTTTTTGAGGTTCTTCAATATAAAAAATTCATTATCATTGTTTCTCACTAAGTATACAGTGAATTGTAACTAGCCAGAATATCACTAAGATCAGAGTGATAATCACCACTGGATTCAGGTAATCTTTGCGACATTGTGGTCTCGGATCACTCAATTCCAAATCTCCAATGCTTATTAGCATTCTGATTTTGATTAGTATTTAGGCCAATTATGATTGGCAGGGCAGTGGTCCAATTCAACAATACCTTGATGAGAGGTGGGATTCAGTCCGCATGTGAGAATTTGCTTCACATTATCACTTATTTATACCATATATATGCATTTTACTGAATTGCTGCTTTGAATTGTGTCACTATAATCAGATCTGATGCTACTACGTACATGAAAATTGGCCCTCAAATTTGATTTTAGAAATAAGAGCTAATGCTCTACTTTTTACTTATTTTTGGGTCAAATTCTCTTTCTTTCCTTTTGATAATTCAAGCATTTTTCCATATGAAAGGAAAAAAATACTGAGAATTGCTTCCAGTTTTTTTACATGTTAGATATGTGCATATCTCTGTAGTAAAAACTTAGGTTTTTATTTATTTATTTATTTATTTATTTTTTGTGCCTTTACACATTACTAATCATGTTTTCCCTGTGATATCTGGTTTTCCAGTGGTGAGAGTGGGGCAGGGAAAACTGAAACAGCAAAGATAGCAATGCAATATTTGGCAGCATTTGGAGGGGGCAGTGGCATAGAATATGAAATCTTGAAGACTAATCCAATACTGGAAGCATTTGGCAATGCTAAAACATCAAGAAATGACAATTCTAGTCGCTTTGTAACACACTTTTTCCTTATACAAGTTTCTCAAATAGCTGTTTAAAACTGATGTATTCCTTGAATGTTACATTTAACAACTCTACAAGCCCTTTGTAACACACTTTTGCACTTGTAGGGCAAACTGATTGAAATTCAGTTTAGCAAAACAGGACAGATTTCTGGTGCCAAGATTCAAACTTGTAAGGTCACTGTACTCAGCAAGAGCATATTCAAAGGGATTCTTCAAGAACATCCCTAGTTCTTAATCCAACTATGAAACTCCAAGTGTCCCTGACTATGAAAATATTTATGACTAGGTCCATTGGCTTATGGTAGGCGCAGAAACTATTAGCTCACGACCCTTTTGCTCTTATTTTGTAGTGCCTCGACCAGTTGCCTAATCTCTTCAGGAACAATTGTGGGTGGGGCCCACTATGATTCCATTTGTGATGGGGCTACATAATTCTATATTTTGGATGGAAACCCATGAATGAAGTCACATGTGGATAGGTGTGATCACTGTAGCCAGGTTAAAAAAATGATCAATTCACTCACTTTTAACAATTTTGATAGTTACAATGCCTACCGTCAGTTAAGGGACGTAGTCATAAGTATTTTTTGAGTGAATGGACTATTTTTTTTATAACAAAAATTTAGAGTCTTTATATTAGAACAGAAGTGGGGGTGATTTTGAGAAAAATCATATTTTTAAAGTTAGTAGGAGATTGCATTTCCTTCTCTTTCCTGAAAATTGATTCTGTTGTTTTATGTTTGTTTCTCTCTCTGCAAACCTGCGACTTTTTAATAAGGGCAGTTCTTCTTGAGAAGGTATTTTAGTATATGATTCACGCTTATTTTAGCTTGTTTTCAGTCTTCTCGTTCTTGGTCATTCTTGAATTGAAATGTTTTTCCTATGAGCAGTCAAGAGTGGTGCAATGTGCTGATGGTGAAAGATCATATCACATATTTTATCAGCTTTGTGCAGGCGCCCCACCTACTCTCAGAGGTATGCCCTACCTTATATTTATTGCTAATCCTAATCACTCTTAAGGGCTAGGCATTATATTCAAAGTTTTGCAAGCAAGCCCTATGTATATCTCTATTGATACCCTAGTTTGTTATCAATGTTGTTATTTTTTGTGTAATAAGTTAACAAACACAGATATTAGTTTGCACGATGTGTAGTGAAATTTTATCATGATGACCTCATTAACAATGGGAAATTTGGAAACTACAGAGTTGAAGTCTTCTAATATGATTAACATTAACACAAAAAAAAAAAAAAAGATTGACATCTAATATCCATTTTACTTTTAAAGACATGGTACATACACAATGGCATAACAGCTGACATTACAAGTAATCTGATATTTTGGTTTACAGTGGTTAAAGGAAAAAAAAAAAGAGATTAATCTCAGTTAACCATGCACTTGAGAATCCTTCTTTTTTGTCTTTTTTTTTTTCCTCTCTTCTTGAATATGCTTCATCTAAGGAAAGCAAAAATAAAGACAGAAAAGGTAATCATACTGAAGTCTGAAAATGTTAAAAAACTGCAACTTATAATAAGTGATAATAATCCCATCTTCTATGTTGGCTATGTGATTCTTGTTTTGTTTTCTGTCCTAATGGGGATTTGGAGGAAAAAACCTCTATGTGCGCGCGCGCGTGTGTGCAGGTACGTGGGTAAAATGTGAGGCAACTATCCAATGATTCCACTAGTGCAATTCAGCTTAAGGCTCAGAGAAGTTTGAAGTTAACAACTTAACATGATGACAAATTCATCAAGAAGTTCAATTGATTTTTCCAATTAATTAGAATATGATAGCAGTGTGCCCATATTGATTTCTTCATGCATAGATCTATTTTTTATTATCAATGTTAGCAGACCCTGCTGTGGGGATTGTGAAAATGATAAGATGAACCGTAGGTGTCATATTATGTGCCTAATATTTTACATCTCCCCCTAGCAAACCTAGGACCTTTTAATTGGTTGATATTTTAGTAGTTGTTTGTGTGTCAATATTATTTTTGTAAAATGAGTGGTTCATTCACCTCTAGATCTTAATGAGTAGAATGGTGATGAACAATGGCTATTTGGTTTGTTTTTACATTTTTATTTAAAGTCACAGCTAATGCTCCCCTCTCCAAATTAAGTTAATAAAACATTATGCTAGTTTTGAAATTCAGAAAGCTAATTTCTTCTTCTACTGAAAGTTTCTCTGTCTATTATGTTTATGTTGTTTTTATTACTTGTCTGCTCAATTAACTATCTTGCTCTGAAACACAGAGAAATTGAATTTGAAGAGTGCACAATAATACAGATATCTGAAGCAGAGCAAATGCATTTCAGTTGCTGGGGTTGATGATGTGAAAATGTTTCAGAGCGTGATGGATAGTTTATCTTATTGCCTACAACGGAAGAAATGAATTTCCAATATGTTTTTTTTTTAATGGTGCAATAACAACTTAATTACCCAACTGTCCTTATTATTCTGTATATATAAATCTCCAGGAAGCTCTGGATATTGTTCATATTAGTAAAAAGGATCAAGACAATGTATTTGCAATGCTCGCTGCAGTTTTGTGGATGGGCAACATCAAGTTTACCATGAGAGACAGTGAAAACCACGCTGAACCTGTGGAAGATGTAGGTAAAACTCCTGCTATAGATTCCTGTTTATGTCGTTTATTTAATGTCAAAGTGAGTGTAAGGGTGTTAGATAGATTACAGGTGGGCCTTATTGGGAATTTCTCAAGGTTGCTTTGATAGAAGGGGTTCATTGGCGCAAATTGCGCCTGCCCATGCACATTTTTTGAAACGATGCACCTGTTCTTTGAGGACTTACTGAATGAATGATAATTGTAGGGCTTAGGGGATGAAAAGATTTGACATGGATTATGTAGCTGTCACATATCAGGCTGATCAGGAATCTTAGCCCTTGTCTTTTAGGCTACACATTTTAACGCATCAATACAAGAAATATTGCAAATCAGTGCAAAATTGCAGTGAGGGTTGATTCACAGTAGGGTAGGGAGTGGGATCAGCCTGGATGGATCATTAGGTGGTCCCCACTATCCAAAATAACAGAATATATATAACAAAATAACAGAATATATATTTATATATATATATATATCTATATATATGTAGAAAAAGTGAGTGGTCCTCAGGTGCAAGGTTTTAGAACTCAGACTCAGCGGAGGAAAGGGAATTGGTAACCAATGAGTCGAGTCAACTCCACAGCCGAGTTGAGTGTTTGAAGACAACCAAGAATGCCTAAATCTTTTCGAGAATGTATGTAGCTCGTTCATTCAATCAATTAGCATATTACTTTGGGATGATTTGGACTTTCAGTTTTTTTTTTTCCCCTCTTCAAACTCAAAGCTACCATCATGGCCTTGCTAAGGTATTATCTCATGCTGAATTGTACTGATAAACTCTATTAACTTCAGAAATTCTGCTACTACTTCGGCTGTACTTATGTTTTTCTTTAATCTATAATCAATCTACTTAGCTCGAATCTGCCAATTGATCTTGGTTTATGAGATGTTAGACATGGACACCTAATGGTGCTCCATTCACAAATATGACACATCAAGGTTCTTGATACAGCATGTTCTTACAAAAATATTCTAGATGAGAAATCTATAATTTCTTAAATAAAAATACTCAGAATTGAGCACATGGAAAAAATTATTTGGAAATAAGAGAAAACTCAGTACTTCTCTCTTGTCGTATGTACATCTAATATCGTTTCCTATGGTCATTACTAAGCGTTCCAGAGAACTCAGTCAGAATACTTAAAATGTAACGTAAAGATTTTAACTGCATTGTTTAAAATTAGAGTGCTTTTAATTTTAAGCAGATAAGTTATGCATATAAGAAGCTAGGGAAATTCTATATGCACCACCAGTTTTGATGCATACACCCACTTTTAAGTTTATTTTTAATTAACAAATTGCCCTCTAGTGAAAGGACGAACTAGCCCTTTACCATCAACCTCCTCCTCTCCTCTTCCTTTCGTTCTTATACAATGGGGGAGCCGTTTCTCTACTGTCATCTCCCATTCTTCCTCTTTTTCTTCTTCATTCTCCCTTTCATCCATTGTTTCGTAATCGTTCCCTCGCACTCATTCATGCCCGTTGATGTTCATCTCTTTCCTCATCATCTTCTTCAACCTTTTAAAAGTATCGTTAAGTCTCATCAGAATCTTCAACCCTTGAAAGTACTCATCTCCCCGGGGCACATTGTCTACTGAAAGCAGGCATTTTCAACATGGACAAGCAACTGTCAATCAACTAAGAGGAGGTATATTCTCCGACTCCGTTTCCAGCTCGTCACTCATTTTTTCCGCGATATGCTCGGTATCCCAAAACCGTGCAAAATCACACTGCACGGCACATTTTAACTGTGCAATATTTTTTTGCACGGTCACAATAAACCGTGCAAAATAAACTTGCACGGTTATATTAAACCATGCAAAAAAATAATGTACATCTATAATTTGCTGTGCAGTGTGATTTTGCACGGTTCTACAGAACCGTACACTAATAAACTAATAATTTTGGGATCATATTTTCAGGAGATTGATTCAACTGGTGCAAGTCAGTGCTCTCTTGATTTTACTAATGTCTTCACCACTGAAACGATATTCAAAAGCCGAGATGATCTAATCCAATGGACACGGGATGTCGGAAAGAAACATGGCTTGGTGATTGTAATCAAAACTTCGGATGCTGGTGGAGATAGTAGGAAACCGAGAATAGTTTTATCCTGTGAGAGAAGTGGTAGTTACAGGGCTTCATCGAAGATATACGAAAAGAAGAATCCTAACAAGGCAACGGGAACGAAGAAGTGTAATTGCCCATTTTCTTTGAAGGGTCAAAAGTTGCCAAGTGACGATGATTGGATGTTAGCAGTGGTTTATGGGATACACAATCATCCAAACGCACAACATCTCGAAGGGCACTCGTTCGCTGGGAGGCTTTCTACGGAAGAGGTTAATGTTTTGATTGATATGTCTAAGAGTTTGGTGAAGCCAAGGAACATCCTTCGAACACTGCAGGAGAGGAATGTGCACAACACCACTACGATGAAGAGTATCTACAATGCTCGTTAGAAGTTTAGGGTGACAGAGATGGCCGGTCGATCACAGATGCAGCAACTTATGATGCATTTGGAGAAGAACAAGTACATTGAGTATCACACTAGCAATGATGATACAGATGCAATCTTAGACTTATTCTGGGCACATCCGTCATCTATTCAGCTATTACGTGCATTTCCAGAAGTTTTGATAATGGATTCCACGTACAAGACCAATAGATATCGACTTCCATTGCTTGAGATTGTTGGTGTTACATTTATCCAACTGACGTTCTCCGTTGCTTTTGTTTACCTTGATTCAGAGAGGGAGGCCAATTATAGATGGGCCATGGAGAGGCTTAAGGATGTAATGGATGGATGCATTATGCCACGTGTGATTGTCACAGATAGAGAGTTAGCGCTCATGAATGCAATCAAAGTTGTATATGCGAATGCAGCAAACTTATTATGCATGTGGCATATATCTAGGAACATCTTGGCAAACTGTAAGAAGTTCTTTGAGACCAACGACAGATGGGATGCTTTTATCTCTTGTTGGAACATGTTGGTACTCTCTCCAACTGAAAGTGACTATATTCAACTTCTAAGTGCTTTGGAATGGAATTTTTGCGGGTATCCACATGCTGTTGATTATGTGAAGTACTCGTGGTTGAATAAGCATAAGGAGCAATTCGTGTCTGTTTGGACGGATCAGAATATGCATTTTGGCAACGACACCACTAACAGGACTGAGAGTGCACACGCAAAATTAAAGAGACATCTGGGTACATCGAGCTGTAGTTTTGATTCGTCCTGGCAGGTTATCCATTCCCTGCTTCAGTTGTTATTTACTGAAATAAAGGCTTCTTTTGAAAAGAGTTTGAACACCGTGCAACATAAATTCAAACCGGCACTGTTCCGTGAATTGAGAGGATTTGTATCAAGGAGTGCTTTGGATATAGTATTAAATGAGTCGATAAGAGCTGTTGATATTGGTTCGGATTCGGATGCATGTGGGTGCGTTGTACGACGGACCCATGGTTTACCATGTGCACATGAAATTGCAGAATGTATAAGAGAAGGGTCTCATATACCATTAAGATGTGTACATCAATTTTGGCGGAAGCTCAATTTAGATCCCACTAAGATGAACAAAGCCCCTGAGTTGACCACAACTTCTGAGTTCGACTTGATCGATAAGAAATTTCGGGGAAGTGATGAGGCTGGAAAAATTCAACTACTGAAAAAATTGAGAGAAATAGCTAGTCCAGAATGTACACCTCTGATTGAACCGGACATTAAATTGAATACTCGCGGTCGGTCATCATTAAAGAAGAAAAAGTTGGATCGGTCTACGACTCGTGAGCCGTCTGCATTCGAATACGCAGTACGGGTGAAAGAGAGTGGACGACTTATATTAAGTAGTACATCTGTAAAGAAGAAGAGTGAGAAGATTAGTGTCCGTCGCACTCGATCATGTACATTTTCGCATTCACTCCCGTAGCCTTTGGGACCCTACATCCATGATGTTAAGGATGTCACAGCGGATGGTAACTGTGGATTCAGATCTATAGCAGGCCTTCTTGGCATGGCGAGGACAGTTGGAGACAGGTTAGATTGGACTTGAGCATTGAATTGTAGAGGCATCAACATTATTATGCATTGGTCTATGGAGGAGATGACCGGGTTGGAGAGCTGTACTACGCGTTGTCTTACTTCGAAAATAATCCAGGATTCGATCGGTGGATGACAATGCCGGACATGGGTCACTTGATATCTTCGTATTATAAAGTCGTATTGGTCCTGCTTTCATTGCAGCAATGCTTGACTTTCTTGCCTCTGATATCACCCCCGATTCCAACAAGTGATCACAAAATCATCGCGATTGGTTTCGTCAATGGAAACTATTACGTTCAGGTATTCATGAAGCCAGAAGCACCCATGCCACCTATTGCAACAAATTGGCATAGACACCATCATCCTGATGCAGACGGATGGCAGCTCCCATATGCAAATCGCATCGAGCAATTCAGAGACATTTTGGGAAATAGTGTAGCAACACAAGAGTCGGTTAATCTTGACAGCGATTGATTATATAAACTGATTCTCATTTGATGTAACCATATAAATTATATAATGGAACTCATTTGATGTTCGTGCATAATGTCAATAATGGAACTCGTTTGCTTGTCATTTGATGTAACAATTTGACTGTCATTTGATGTAACTCAATTTATTCTTTTCTGTTGGATAAAACATGGTCTGCACGGCCAATATGTAATGGCAAGTCAGAATCTGCACGACTAACAGATACTGTGTAATCTTTGTTATGCACGGCACATAATGGTCGTGCAGACCATGTTATGCACGGCACATAATGGCCGTGCAGACCATATTATGCACGGCACATAACGGCCGTGCATAATGTGTTATGCACATTACTCATATTTTGTGCAGACCTATGTCCCTTTCATTCCATTTTGACTAATCTTTCTTTTACACAAATATAGACTATAAATTCTCTTAAAATATAAAAATTCATCCATTATAGTAGACCTCTCAAAAAGTATCCTTGAATTCATCATTATATGTAAAAGTGATTATTTACATAATTGCCGTAAAAAAAAGTGGCTTAAAATTCGCCAAGTTCCAAAATAAATTACAAACTCCCATGACATAATCATAAAATCCAAAAAGAGCAACTCTCCTCACGGACGCGTACGTCGTCGATACATCATCGGCAAGCCATCCAAGATCTCGAGAGTGGTCTGTATTGCCCGGTAATAAAAATCAGCAGATTGACCAGGCTGTGGAATCGTAGCATGAAGATTATCACTCGCTCGGCGGATCTGTAAGAAATCATTATACATGTTAATAATTAAGAGAATTATAACTTTTAAAATGGATGCATAATGTTACAATTGAAATTTCAAACGCTCACCACTCTTGGAGTCGGGTCATCTTGATCCTCATGAGGATGATAATGGGAGTGCCGTTCGGGGTTCTGTACCCGAGGACGTGAAATCCTAACAAACCACTCCATGTAGTCGGGTGAGCACTCCCATGCATGTCGTACTCGATGGCCACGGTGTGCTAGTGATAATACATGATCCTCCCAAGACTCCCAATACTGATCAAGGAATCTGTAGGAGCCCTTGTATTGTCCAGTAGTAGATCCTCGAGACGCACGAAGGGGCGCGGGCGGTGCTGGTGGGATGGTTTGAACATACCCAAACTGACGAAGAACCCTCTGTGGGTGGTAGGGTTCAATGACATCCATTGCTCTCAAGCAACCACAGAAGAAAGAACTCTGTTGGAATGGATGCTGAGCCCTGGCACCGGTATACGGATCCCAAGCCACCTATGTCAAGAAGTAATTGAAACAACTCATTAATATTCTAACAAATAAATATAGATCATCGAAAAAACTTAAAATAAATAGCAACAAATCTATTGGATGCTCACCTCACTAGGATGTAAGTCGTCCAGTCTCTCCCGCAACAACTTTACGTTCTCCCTTCCAATCCCGGAATCCTGGCCAGGATTCCAGCGAGCCGCATGAGGCATTGCAGCCGTAAACCCCCATGCTGCAGGATGACGGACAAAAGGGAAGTGCTCGTATACCCAAGACTGCAAGAGTTAGAGTTTTTAATTATATGAATAAAAATAATATATAATTAATAGTACAGAGATAGGCAAATGGAAACTAAAGTCAAAGAGGTATGCACATTTACCGTGAGGAGTGTCAGGTATCCAGCAATCTGTCTCACATCTGCCCTCGTAGCGGTCCCCAATTGGCGATAAAGATATGCAAGTGCGCCAGCACCCCATGCATAATGACGGACTTGTCCCAAGTCCATCAGTAAAGATAGGTACGCAATGGGGACTCGGGTGGACGACTTATCGGTGAAAATTGTGCAGCCTAACAGAAACAGAAGATAGCCTCTAACTGTACAATCTACCTGCTCAACAGACGACCTAGGACCCACACTACCGCACACTCGCTTGAACCAGGCCATCCTCACTACCCCACCACGCGCCACTTGAAGTTCAGCAGACGCAGTCGCTCTATCCACGCCTAGTCCAGCCTCAAGTAAATCTACCTGCTCGGTAAATCCCATACTGGTCGATGCGTGGACAGGCAGTCCCGTTACTGGGATGCCGAGGAGAGTACCCACATCGTCTAAGGTGATCGTCATCTCACCGAATGGCATGTGGAAGGTGTTTGTCTCGGGCTGCCACCTCTCAACGAAACTGGATATCAGAGGGGCGGAAGTATATCGGTACGACAATGACTTAAGGCCAGCCAATCCAGACTCTTCTATAATCGCACAAAACCGAGGAACTTTGATATCGGCCCCATCCCCGGGCCGAGGTATGTACCAATTCTTCAACCCTCGCCAATGATTGATACACTTAAGCGGCTCACGTTCCTGCACATTAAAAGTTTTAAACTTAATTAATATATGTTATTATAGACTTGAACACATATTATTTGAAAAACAATTAATTCACAAATTTAAAAAATGCAAGATTACCTCCCCGTCTCATATGAGTATGGCCACGTGCGTCCTGACACTAGGGAGGACCGATAAATCAGCCGGACCACCGGGGATAGGACCCTCCCCTGCCGCCGCTGGGGGAGGACTGGATGGCTGTTCATCCTGGTCTAATGGATGATCCTCTCTTGCTGCCGCTGTAGCAGAAGTGGACGGCTGTGCCTCCTCCTCCTCTGAGGAATCATGCTCTGATGAATCCTCCTCAGATGAATCATCCTCTGACTCCTCTAACGAATCTGGGAGTGGATCCTGTCACATTTTACGTCTTCGTTCAGATGCCGTTGGTCGTTGACGACCGGCAGTCGAAGTACTAGTATGCACACCTCGGCGACGTGCCGGTCTTGTGACACCGATCTTCGTCCTAACTCTAGATGGCTCGCTAGAAGAACTAGCCCGTCCACCTATCGAAAGTGAGCTGCCACCGCGACGAGCAGGTCTTCTAGGCATTTTCTAATCTGTTCAAAATAAAAAATAAAAATTGTTATTTTAACATTGTAAATTTGTTCTGCACGGCATACTATTACAGTGCAATTTCACATATGCACGGCCAATGTTAGCCGTGCATATGTAATTTGCACGGCATATAGACACCGTGCAAATAATATATGCCCGGCTAACATTGGCCGTGCATATAGTAAATGCACGGTGTCGATATGCCGTGCAAATTTAACCTGCACACTTCTGGTTTGCCGAGCATCACGCGAACCAGAAGAAGAAAACAAATGGGAAGGAAAAATTTGGAGTTCGAAACTCCCATCCATATCATGCATTAGGGAATCCACATACTATCTAAATAGGTGAAAATACAATCTAAACGCATACATTACAACCTAAACGCATACATTACAACCTAAAAAGAAGGTGAAAATGATTGGAAAGCTTTAACGAAGAAGAAGAAGAAGATGACCTTACCTTGTTTGAACAAGAAGAAGAAGAAGGTGATGAGAGTAGTGGAGAAGATGTAGCAGAGACGTCGGAATTTTTCAGCTTCTGCCGTGCCAATTTTGAAAAACGAGGACGAGGGAATGGAGAAGGAGAGGGCTGGGCAGTTTGGGTATTTTGGTGGGTGGGCTCAGCAAATAGGTTTTAAACCTAAAATGGCTGTGGTGAGCTTAGAATGTGGGTGTGTTCATCAAAACTGGTGGTGCATATAGAATTTTCCAAAAAGCTATTATTGGTGGTAGCAGCATCATGAATCTGCTCGAATGTGGCTTTTCTATCACATAAACATGCCCCTGAAAATCAGAACTCGCACGCTAAATAACAATCTCAAACACGAATTAAATATCAGTCTTTACATTTTGTGTAATTGAGCTATCACAAGAATTCAGTGACTAGAATTAAATTGTGGACTAACATAAAGGTAAAACAAAAACAACTTGCCAAGGATCCTCTTTTAGTTTCACACTTGTTCTAGTTTTATAAAATTAAAAATCACATGGTTATTTGGTAGATAAAGAGCTGCATTTGTGGACTGTCTTTTATTTATACAAGGAGTTAGCATCCTAGAATATGCCTAGACTTAAAAGCTTGTGAGGGCATGCAACGCACTACACCAACTAAGACTCCCTGGCTAACTAAAAGACATAAATAAAAGATCTGTAAACCACTTTTAATTTCTGTTGCTTCTTATAACCCCTAAGCCATATATTTTTATTTTTATTTTCTATATAATTGGTCCGTAAGAAGGACATCATACTTTCCCAATTCATGTTGAACTCATGCAGTTTTGTTATTACTGGATGGGTTATTCAATAGGATATCCAACTGTATCAATCTCATTGCATTTTGATGCTATTTGCTGCCAAAAGCTGGGCCTCAGGTATAAAGAAGGGATGACATATGAACTATTGACATATGCTATAGTACACCAACTATCGATGTTTCACATGCTGATATTTTGTTGTTTTATGGCTTCTTGTGAAATAAGTATTTAGTTACCATATAATCACTGCTTTGTATTTCCCTCTTGACCTTTTTCAGCAGAAACCACTTGGGCTATTGTCTTTGTTGGATGAAGAGTCCACTTTTCCAAATGGAACAGATTTGTCATTTGCCAACAAACTTAAGCAGTACCTGAATTCTAATTCTCGTTTCTAAGGTGAACGGGATAGAGCATTCACAGTCTGCCATTATGCAGGGGAGGTTAGTGGCGGTATCTTTAATAGACAAGGTTATGTTCTTATTTTTGGTATTGTAGGTGCAATTTAATGGTTTGCTCACTTCTCTCTCAGGTTACGTATGACACAAGTGGGTTTTTGGAGAAGAGCAGGGATCTATTGCACGCTGATTCTATTCAACTTTTATCTTCTTGCACATGCCCCCTTCCTCAAATTTTTGCAACTAATATGCTTTCCCAGTCTGATAAGCCACTGGGTCATTTATACAGGTCTAGTGCAGTGGATTGCCGAAAGCTTAGTGTAACGCCCCAATTCCGAATACCGAGAAAACCGTCAAGATACCGAACTTGGCGCGCTACTTCCCGGAAAATCCGAAAACTTCCAAGATCGTATGTCCGCAGTGAGGTTCAATTTAAAACTTTTTGAACAATATTATAACAACGGTTAAATTGCGGAAGCATAAAGAAATAAGCGGAAGCAATAACAGAGATAGCGGAAGCATAAGGTATCATGGATGATATATCAAGTGTAACGGGCTGAAGTACAGCCTAAAAATGTTAAGTGAGAAAAACAAAAGTTTATTACATATTTGACTAACTACCCAGCTCACTACAAAAGATCGCTCAAAAACTCAAACAAACAGATGTACTCTCATGCCCCATGTGCTGGCTCTCCAACCTCCGGCTCGACCTCTTGGTCGGCCCGTCCCCATTCGTAGTCTCCTACTACGGGCGCCTCTACGAGTGCGTACGTATCGCCCTCGAACTCGGGGTCAAGACCTAAGCACCAAGAGTGGGTCAGATCTAAAGATCTGGCAAGTCACAGTATGCAAGTAATATAGGATGCATGCATCAAAATGAGTAGAGACAGTAAAGATGTTAAAGAAAATATCAATGATATAGAATCTAGGCAGCTGAGCAAGATAAACAAATAGAATCATAATAAATAAGATATCTAATCTAAACAATATGGCACATTCACATGAGCTGGAATACCGCGGGATATTATGCCGCGGCCCTCCCATACTGAACACAGTCGCGGCGGGGAAACCTCACCAGTGCTGGAGATTATCTAGCCCCGCAAACAACATCCATAACACACACTGAGACCGGACCCGGTATCGCACCGTCCGTCTCCAACAATGCTCATCATGATAGCCACACAACACTCTCAATAGCTCCTACTAGTGATGATCAGTCCAACTGGCTGAGCTTAGATCAACTGAGTAAATGTCTATGCCGACTCAGGAAACAATAAAGGTCTGTGTCTGTCTAGGCTTTGGCTTGCGTGAACAAGGTCCTAACAATATCCCTAAGAGGTCCAAGTACCCAATACATTCCATGGATCACAATCCAGGTCCAAGTCTAATCATTGTATCTATACCAATGCCCATCAAATACATGACCTGGTCTACAACAGTCAAAATGAGATATCAATTCCATTTCTAATAATATATGATCCATTTACATCCATAATGAGTCACAAGCCCGTACAATCCAACATTTCCAATCTAGGGTAATCCACATCCAAAGTTAGGCTATAAAAGGGCCCGCCTAGCCACAGACACGGGTTAATGTTCACTCATTCATACCACTGGGTCACCTCTAAGTAGTCCTAGGTTCAAGTCATCCATTTTCTATTTAATTAACAGGTATAAACAAAAATAAGGGCAATAGAGTGACAGTAATAATATGAGGTAGATAAATCTCCAAGAACAAGAATCAATGGGTAATATCAACAGTCCAACTAAGTAATTGGTCCACTGTCAGGTTTAGGTCTTTCTCAGGTAATTTGATCTTTAAATGAAACCTCTGATGCTAATAGATACTGTGTTTGATGTTTCAGAAGTTACGAGCATAATTAGTAACACATAAGGGTCGAATCATCTTAGATTATATAATCTGAACTCTAGTTAGTGGACCCACGAGTCAAGGTTGAGCGACACCATTAACTCGTGCTTGACACAGTGATGGCAGTCTATTTGGATGGTCAATGGGCCCCACACATGATTACAATAATAGAAATTAGAATCTGGGAAATGTCACTGTACACAGTGTGCTCAGCCCACCTCCTTGCCTGGGCGGTTAGCTCGACACACTGGGATTAGAGAAGTAAACACCCTACAGGCAAGGCCTGATTGTCCAAAAGTTCTTGTGAGCTCGGCCAACCCCCTGGCCTGGGCAGTTGGCCGTGCACACTGAAAGTTCTGGCTAAAGGGGATGTCCCAGGTTCTAGTCTCATTTGTTGGGATCCAGCCTTTTCGAAATCAAGCTCGGAGTTCGGCTAAGCACTTGAGCTCAATCGAACACTCAACTCGGTCACCCAGCTCAGCTCAGCAAAGCACCTAGCTCAGTTCGGTCACCCAGCTTAGTTCGGCAAAGCATTGAGCTCGGTCAGGCACTGAGGTCGGTCAAGCGCTGAACTCGGTCAAGCACGGAGCCCGGTCAGGCACCGAGCTCGGTAAAACACCGAGCTCGGCCATAACACTGAGCTCGGCCTAAACACTGAGCTCGGCCTAAATGCGAATCTCGGCCTGAGCATTGTGCTCGGCAGAACACTGAGTTCGGTTAAGGTCATTGATCTCGGCTACTGCGGAGCTCGGCCAGTGCTGAGCTCAGCCAGTGCTGAGCTCGACCATCGCTGAGCTCGGTCAGTGCTGAGCTCGGCCATCGTTGAGCTCGTCCAGTGCTGAGCTCGGCCAGTGCTGAGCTCGTCCAACCTGGCGCAGAGACGTTCTGCAACTCTAGAATTTCGGTTTCCTTCTTCAACCAGAACTCAACCAATCTCATCCAAACTCCACAGAAACATCCAGAAATAAGAAAAGCACTCCAATATACACCTAACCATTCAGTCCGTGGGCCATTGATCTTCCAAATGAGATCAACCCATCCATCAATGGCCGATCATCCATGAAAACATGCTCAAAGGTAAATCTAGCAGTCCTAACATCATCTAAATAGAAATACAGAGAATGAAAGACAGTAAACATACATTTTATATTAAATAAGCATATTGCACTTGCATTGATCAATTGCAGATGGAAGAGAAAGAAAACAGAGATCCAATCCGGTAAAAAGGAAAATCCCAACTGTAGGGTATTCTCAGACACAGAACCAGTCCAGAATCCAGATCTAGAAGAGATCTCTACTCTTATACCCATTTCCACCAGAGAATTGCTATAAGGAAAGGGATCTAGAAAGAGAAAGAGAATTTTCTAATGAAACAGAACTAGAAGTGGGTACTTACTAGAAGTGAAGAAGGGAAAGATATGACCGAGATGGAAATAAAGAAATCTTAATATAAGTTGCCGCTGTAGCAGTTCGTCTTCTTCTTCTTCTTAGAGTTAGAGAGAGGAAAAGAGGGAGATGGGAGAATTGGAGGGAATTGAGAGATTGTTGGAGGGAAAATGGGGAAGGAAGAGAGAAAAGAGAGGGAAATGAGAAAGAAGAACAGTAGCTAGCGTATGGTAATGGGAGGGTTTAGTTTATATAGGTTGGGGGTTTGGGCTAGGGACAAAAGTACCCTTTTAGTTTGAATAGGATTAGGGTTAGGGTTATGGGCATTTTGGTCTTTGGGTTGTTTCTAGAAGATTTTCTAGTGGACACCCCCTATAGTAAATGCTAATTCTAAGCTAGGGCCTCTAACAAACTAACTAACTCTAAAATAACAAAGGACACCCTATTAACTCTACTAATTATACCACAAGGCTAAACAACTAAAAACCTAGGAAAATACCTATTTACCCTTAACTAAACCCCATAATTAGCATAAATAGTAAACTTAGGTTATAATTTAGTATTCAAATTCAAATTGAGGGCCCACAAGGGGTGGGGCCTCACACTTAGTGTTGAGACAAAGTTTAAGGTAGAATGGATGGATTATTTTTCTAGGACTGAAGGTGTCACTGGCACTAAGAGTAGGGAAGCTAGGATTTGGGCTGTGCCCATAGTGTACCCAGACCTGAATCCAAACCACTTATAGAGGACCTGTACCCGAATCAGATCCAGGTTACAGGACTGATAACCATTCCTCAATTTAAGTTTACGACGTTACCTGAGCTTAGATCTGAATAAAGGGCCCAGAACAGAATGGACACCAAACAAGTTCTGAATGCTTGTATGCTTAGATAAAATACTCAATATACATATATTCATACATAAAGAATGGGTGTTAGGGACTCAAGTATACAAACCATGGACCCCAAACCCAAACTGAGTTAAGATGGGTGAAATGATCTGCAGGTTACTATTTACAGCAGACTGGAAATAAGTTGCAATGAAAAGAATCTGAACTTGGTTGAATTGCCTCTATGCTTAGAGAAGTAGAACATAAAAATATAAATTGAAAAACCTAGACTAGAGTATGATTATAGACAGACTAAAATATGATTATAGACTTGCACTTTCAAGTGATTTTAGTTCTGACATGAACATTCTAGGACATTATGCTTCCATGGAAGTAAGTTGGAACAAAAGCATCAGTCAGGAAGAAACCTAACTGTGCATTCTCATCTCATCCAATGTGTAGGATCAGCTCTTCCAATTAATGCAACGGCTGGAGAAGACAACACCACATTTCATACGTTGTATTAAGCCAAACAACTCACAACTTCCTGGTGTCTACAAACAGGGAATGGTATTGCAGCAGTTGCGTTGCTGTGGAGTTCTGGAGGTGGTACGCATATCAAGATCTGGCTACCCTACCAGGATGTCTCACCAAAAGTTTGCAAGAAGGTAACACCATTCATTCTCTGATTTTACCTTCTTTATTTAGCTAATATGGTGAGGATTTGAAATTCTTTTGGTCATTAAAACCTCACTAGGTACGGTTTTCTTCTTCTGGGGAATATTGCCTCTAAAGATCCCCTCAGTGTTTCAGTTGCAATTCTTCACCAGTTCAATATCTTACCAGAGATGTACCCAGTTGGCTATAGAAAACTGTTTTTTCAGAAGTGGACAGGTGAGATTAATGCTTCTGGTTGATTCATGATTTTAATAAAATACAATAAACACCATAAAAAATGAAATTAAATAAACTCAAGCATCAAGAAGTGAATGCTTTTGAATATTCCATATTAACATACTAGTACCCGCTACAACCTAGATGCTTGAGACCATATAATAGTGTCTTACCTTCTGGCTAATAATAACTAACGTTGCTCACATCAACATTTGAATCTCAGGTATGATGTTGCATGGTCAAGAAAAATTTGAAGTAAGCTAAGTAGAAGTGGCAAGTAGAATTACTCAAAAGCAGTAAAGAATTGTAGCCACAGTAGCAACAGTATTATTAGACTCTTAGAAGCAGAGTAGTGATGGTAACAGCAACAAAAATAGTAGCAGCAGCAGCAAAATAAGGAGTTATAATACTAAAAGTAGTCATAATATCAAATCAATCTTAACATCTCAAGAACACTCCTATAGATCACACCAACAAAAACCATCTCAACTACTTTCAAACATAGAAAACTAATCAGATGAACCACAAAAATCATAAAACATCAATCTCTCTCCAAAACCAATCACAAACAATAAAAAACACCAAAACATACTGAAAATTCAAGATATCACTAAATCCAAGAGCATTAAATCCTCTAAATCACACACCACCAACAAAAACAAGATCTTTTCCCAAACTAAAAGAATCAATCACAGAACGACAATGAGATCAAGCAGATGAAATTCGATCTAAGGAATTGAAATGTTACCGATCCGGGGACAAAAGGAGGAACGCAGGAATTGTAGTTCATCGCATGTAGGGATCCCAGGAGAGGTAGAGATTCTTGACGAGAACAGCTCCAGAACCTTCTAGAACCTTCAATCTGATCTTTCCGGCCTTGAATTTCATGTCAGTATCTTTGGGAGGTCCTATGATTTTTTAAGATGTCTCAATTTTTTTTGGAGGAGATTTGCATGGTTTAACCATGCTGTTTTTCTAAATTATTACTATTGTGGAGGCAGTTTTTAACTAACATTGTGTGTTTTCTTCTATTTTGAATAAAGTTACTAAGATATTTTTCGTGTTCTTCATTTTTTTTATACATGTCTAAATATTTATGTGACCTTTTACTTTTGCAGGAGCATATGATTGCACTCCAGTCGCAGCCCACACCAGAGGGTTCTACCCCATTGACAGAGGATGAGATATGCAAATGAGTGTTGGGTACAAGGCCCGGATATGTATGAGGTCTTGGGCATGGCACAGTGGCCCCTCCATCCTCTTCATCAGGCCTTTTACAAAACTTATCCGAAGGTTCTTGGTAATACGGATTGGAGTGTTGGCACTTGTGTTGTGAAGGCCAATTGCTATGGCAAGCTGTGATGTGAAAGTGCGGTTTCCTTCATTTCATCTTCAACATCATGAAGTGCAAAATCTGTCAAGGGAACATAACCCAAATGTCTCATTGGAGCAGCCAATTCTTCTAGGAAAGAGTAGATCTTATCTGATTGTGGATGCGACCTGTCACCAACCCCAAACTTATAAACACAGTTATTGAATTCGATCAAACTAAATCCTTGCGTCTTATTTACACCTCTTCCCACCATCAACTCTCTGACTTTCTGAACTTCATCCCATCGCGACTTAGCAGCATATATATTTGAGAGTAAAACATAGTACCCAGATTGAGTAGGGTCTAGTTGAAAAATTCGATCTGCAACTCTAGCTCCTAGATCTATATTACCATGGATTCGACAAGCACCAAGCAGAGAACCCCATATGCTGGGATCAGGTTCCAATGGCATTCTCAATATAAGTTGTTCAGCTTCTAATAAAAGTCCGGCCCGACCAAGAAGATCCACCATACAAGCATAGTGATTCAGCTTCAGCATAATCCCATAATGTCTGTTCATTGATTCAAAATACCTTCGGCCTTCCTCCAGCAACCCCGAATGGCTGCAAGCAGCTAGGAGACAAGAAAAAGTGACAGCGTTTGGTTTCACTCCAGCATCGATCATTTGATTGAAGATGTTGACAGCCTTCCTCCCAAGACCATGAGCTCCATAACTTGCAATCATCGCACTCCAGCAGACGATATCTTTCCCTCTGGTCTGATCAAATAGATACTGTGCTAAATCCAAGCTTCCGCACTTAGCATACATATCAATCACTGCAGTTGAGATCAAGATGTCAGAGTCAAAGCCTGTTTGAATCACATAATTATGGAACCACTCACCCTTCCTCAATGCTCCGAGATGACCACATGCCAACAGAACACTCAATAAACTCACCCGATTCGGTTTCACATCAGAGCGCCGCATGAGGTCGAAAAACTCCAGGGTCTCACCATCATAACCATTATGAACATACCCAGAAATCATGGAAGTCCAACAAACCAAATCCCTAACTGGCATTTTATCAAATACAAGGCGGGCATCTTCAACGCAGCCACATTTCGCATACATGTCAACCAAAGCAGCTTCAACAAAGAGATCATTGCTGCAGCCATGGCAGAGGAGATGCTGGTGAATCTGTTTTCCCATCTGCAAATCAGATAGCCCAGCACATGATTTGAGGGCGAAGGGGAACGCGTACTTATCTGGTCTTAGACCAGATTCTATCATTTTGGAATAGAGCTTTAAGGAGTGGTGGAATAAGCCATTTGTGGAATTACCCCTTATCATCATATTCCATGTGTAGCAGTTTGGGTTTCGAATTGTGATAAAAGAAAGATTTGCAGAGTGGATGGAATTGAAAGAGATGTATAAGAGGGTGAGTTTGGTTATTAGAAGGGGATGGTTGTGGAGGCCATGAAGGAAGATCTTGGCATGGGCTTGTTTGATATGATTGAGATTGGTGCAATTTTGCAGTAGAGAAGGGATTCTGAGGACCGTTGGGTTGGTGAAATTTGAATGAGAGACAGGTTTTAGAGGATTTAGGTCTGGGTTTGGGGTTGAGTTTGACATGAAAAATGCTCAAAAAGGCAGAAAGGGTAAAGCTAAAGAATACCACCAGCCCCGTGCATAGAAAGTACTGACTGCTTTCATAAGAGGCTACTAAGAGAGATTCTATATGCACCCACGTTTTAAATTTGAGTACTTCTATTTGCACATAATTTTTTTTTTTTCACACAAATTCTCTCTACACACATCACTATAATTTAAAAATTACATTAATTCTTTCCACACACATCAAAATTCCCCAAAGCACCCATCCCTTTATTTCCCTCTTTCTTCCCACACACATCCTCTTCCAACAAAGGGCTCTCCACCATTACCATTTCATTCTTCTTCTCCATTTTTTATTTATCATTTTTTCCATCTTAGATTACCTTGTTTTTCATGAAAACTTATTATGGGGATAGATTCTCATTCAATGTAAGATTTTACAAATAATGCTAGTATTTTTTCATACATTTGGGTTGTTTTTCATCCATCATCGCAAGGGTTTACAACCCAAAAATCGTGACTGTTCGGTCTCTGAGTGGCCGAACAGAATGCAAATGTCCGGAAGTATAGTTCCGAACAAAATTAGACCGTTCGGACCTTAGTGTCCGAACAGAAGTGTTCGGACACTATCTTTCGAACATGTTCCTTCTGTTTGGATGTACAGTTTCGAACAGATGCAATATATTCGAACCTAAAAGACCGTACATATCGGGACCTGCAACTCGTTCCAAGCGAGAAATGAAGAAACGGACCTTTCTACTACTGCTCTGATTGAAAGACACATTTTATTGTTGTTTTCTTCCTTCATTGCACTAGAAATCCTTTAGAATTAGAATGAAAAAAGATAAAGTACAAGAAGAATGAAAGATGAAGGAGATGGAGGAAGATGACTTGCCCAAGAGCAGAAAATGGAGAAAGATGAGTTGCTTAATATGTTTTGAGTTTTTTTGGAAAGTGGAGAGTGAGATGGGTGGGAGGGAAAAAGAGATGGGTGGGAGGGAAGAAGAAGAGCTTGTGTGTGAAAAGAGGGGTAATGGATATTTTAGTCATTTCATGAAGGGGTAAAAACATAATAAAAAAAAGACAAATTCCTTGTGTTGGAAAAGAAAAAATTGGTGTGCCAATAGCAGCACTCTTTAAATTTTTTTTAATCACCAAAATACCCTCAGGTGAAATGACCAACTCACCCTTTACCATCAACCTCTTCCTTGGTTCTCCTACGTTTCTTGCCCTCCTCTCTAATCATCACTTCTTCTTCTTTTTCTGCTTCTTCTTCTTATTCTTCATTATCTCTTACATCCACTGTTTCGACACTATTCATCTGCACTCATTCATCCCCATTGATCTTCATCTCCTTCCTCATCATCTTCTCCAACTCTTAAAAAGTTTCCTTCAAGTCTCCTCCATTTGTTTAAAGATATTGGAAGCACTCATCTCCCTGCATCACATTGTCTATTTGAAGTAGGCATTTTCAATATGGACAAGCAACTAACGATCTATCAAGAGGAGGTAAATATTTTGCTTCGTTTCCACCATTTTAATTAAAATTCGCGCGTCGTGTTCGGTATTCCAGAGCCGTGCAAATGAATATTGCACGGCGAAATACCATCAAATATACTACTTTTACATGGAATAAATACGCCGTGCCAAAATTTCTTGCACGGAATAATTATGCCGTGCAAAAATATTTTGCACGGCGTAAATTTTGCACGACATAATTATTCCATGTAAAAGTAATATGTACGGCATATTTATTTCGTGCAAAAATAGTTTTGCTCAGCATGAGTAAACTGAGCATATTTCACAAGGACATCATATAGTCTCGTGCATTAATATACTAATATTTAGCAATTATATTTTCAGGAGAATCAGTCAACCGGTGCCAGTGAGTGCTCTTTGGATTTTACTAATGTCTTCACCACTGACATGATATTTAGAAGCCGAGAGACCTAATCCAATGGACAAGAGAAGTTGGAAAGAAACATGGCTTGGTAATTGTAATCAAAACTTCGGAAAGAAACATGGCTTGGTAATTGTAATCAAAACTTCAGATGCTGGTGGAGATGGTAGGAAGCCGAGAATAATTTTATCTTGTGAGAGAAGCGGAAGCTATAAGGGTCTGCAGTGCCCTCTGATAGAAGTTTACTGGCTGGTCCGGTCGCTCTAGCGTGGCACGAATATGGTCCTTCGCTCGAAGGATCTATAAGAAACAATAGAATGTGTCAAAGGAAAATTTAAAGAATAGTTGCATCGATGTATGAAATAAGATAGTTTACAATGCACTCACCGTTCTCGGAGTCGGGTCGTCTCTACCCTCATTAGGGTCATAGTGGGAATGGTGGGCGGGGTTCTGTACACGAGGGTATGATATCCTAGTGTACCACTTGAGGTAGTCCGGTGAACACTCCCATGCATGCTGTGCTCAATGGCCGCGGTGCGCCAGATATAATACATGGTCCTCCCAAGTAATCCAATACTGGTCGAGAAACGTATAGGAGACCTTGTATTTACCAGCAGTACTTCCCCGAGTAGCACGGATGGGGGCGAGCAGTGCGAGTGGGATGGTTTGTCCGTAGCCAAATTGTCGAAGAACCCTATGTGGGTGGTAGGGTTCAATGACATCTAGGGCTCTCAAGCAACCACAGAAGAAGGATATCTGCTGTAGTGGATGCTGAGCCCTAGCACTAGCAAACGGATCCCAAGCAATCTGTCACATGTAAACGAAACAAGTCACTAATATAATAAAACATGCTCCTTGGCAAAAAACGTAAAAGAAAAAGTAAAAAACGTAAAATATATAATAAAACAAGTTCTATTGGGTGCTCACCTCGCTCGGGTGTAAGGCATCCAATCTCTCCCGCATCAGCTGTATGTTTTCTCTGGCATTTCCGGAATCCTGTCCAAGATTCCAATGGCTTGCTAAAGGCATCCCTGCAGTGTATCTCCATTGTGCAGGAGGACGGGCGAATGGGAAGTGCTCGTACACCCAAGACTACAAATGACAAATATTATTAATTATACAATCCTTATATCAATTATAATGGAATAGGTATATGCATCTATAAAATGTATTGGTCTTACCGTGAGCAGTGTCAGATATCCAGCAATCTGTCGCACATCTGCCCTCGTGGCGGTCCCCAACTGGCGATACAGATACGCCA
The DNA here is from genome assembly GCA_012931725.1 of Litsea cubeba. Lineage (NCBI taxonomy): Eukaryota > Viridiplantae > Streptophyta > Magnoliopsida > Laurales > Lauraceae > Litsea > Litsea cubeba. The sequence goes on from CM022951.1 coordinate 3,163,308, forward strand.
GTGCGGCAGCACCCCATGCGTAATGACGAACTCGTGGCAGGTCCATCAGTAAGGATAAGTAGTAGACTGGGACTCGAGTGGCGGACTTATTAGTGAATAGTGTACAGTCAAACAGATAAAGAAGATAGCCTCTGGCTGCACACTCTACCTCCTCAATCGACGACGCAGGAGTCACATCGCCGCACACCCATCGGATCCACCCCATTCTCACTACCCCACCCCGTGCCAGGTTCAACTTTGTTGTCGCAGATGCCCTATCCACACCCAGTCCTAACTCGAGTAGATCTACTTTGCTCAGTAAATCCCATACTAGTAGATACGTGGACAGGAAGTCTAGTGACTGGGATGCCGAGTAGAAAACTCACATCATCTAATGTGATCGTCATCTCCCCAAACGGCATGTGGAAGGTATTGGTCTCGGGCTACCATCTCTCCACAAACTCGAGACCAAGGGGCAGGAGATATATCGGTAGCTGAAATGCCTCAGTTTTGCCAATCCAGACTCTTCTATGATAGCGCGAAAGAGAGGCACCTCAAGATCAAGACGATCTCCAGGGAGAGATATGTACCAGTCCTTCAGCTGGCGCCAATGACTGATACATTTGAGCGGGCCACGTTCCTGCACATTACAAGTATAGTATATATAAATCTTCATTAACATCTGGTACTATATAAAGAATTACTTAAAACATATAAAGAATTAACATGTACCTCTCCGTCCCATATGGATATGGCCACGTGAGTCCTAACACTCACAAGGACGGACTCGTCGGTCGGACCACCGGGAATAGGGCCATCCCCTGCTGCCGCTGCATGAGGACTGGATGGCTGTGCCTGATCCTCTGAGGAATCATCCTCCCCTGCTAGCGCCATAGGAGTACTAGACGGCTGGGGAGTACTAGACGGCCCTGCCTCATCCTCTGAGGAATCATCCTCTGAAGAGCTCTCAGGCAGTGGATCCTGCCGTAATTTACGTCTTCGTTCAGACGCCGTTGGCCGTTGACGGCCGGCGGTCGAAGTAGTAGCATGCACACCTCGGCGAGGAGGTCTAGTAACGCCAACCTTCACCCGCACTCTGGATGGATCGCTAGAAGTACTACCACGTCCACCTGTAGGATGTGAGATGCCACCAATACGGTGAGCTGGTCTCCTCGGCATATCTTTCAATCTGGATTTAAAATAAAAATCAGTAGGAAGAAAAAGCATTCTAGGAAGAAATCATTTTTTCCTGTACTGCTCGGTTCAATTGTATCGTGCAAAATCGTTCTGCACGGCACAATTATTTCGTGCAATAATTTTATGCACGGTATATGTTTGCCGTGCATATTTGTTGTGCACGGTTTACATGTTCTGTACAAAACATTTATGCACGGAAGATTTTATCGTGCAAAAAATCTATACACGGTAAACATTTACCGTGCAATAAATTCATGCATGGTTATGCATTGCCGAGCAGATCGCGAAAAATGCCATGAGTTTTGGCAAAGTGAACAGGGATTCAGTACTTCGAATGCACATGAATTAGCTCTTAATAAACTTATCTACTCTCTAACAAAGAAATTACGACATAAAAGGAATGTAAAAATGATAAACCTATGAACAAGAAGAAAAGGAAAAAGAAGAAGAAGACCTCACCTGAGCGTCCTGTGAAGAAGAAGAAGAAGAAGCGATGTGCACTGCTGCTCTTTGGAGGGAGAACGACCAAGAAGAGGGAAAACCAGAGGAGGAGAAGTTGGTGCCTTTGCTCGATTTTTTCAAAAATCGTCGACGAGGGAACTACAGAGGAGGAGAACGACCTGGGCTTCTTGCGTGGGTAGTTTGGGGAATATTGTGGGTGGGCTCAGCAAAACGATTTTAAGAAAATAAAAGAGGGTGGTGAGTTCAGCAAGTGGGTGCATACAGCAATAGTAGTGGGTGCATATAGAATCTCCTGCTACTCAAATCACATGCCCCGGCGACTTAAACACTCTGGAAAGGTTCTGTGGTCCTCAGTCCCTTTCACAACTGCAAGCTAAGCGATTTTTTTTTTTTGTTTTTGTTTTTTCCTTTCTTTTCCTTTCAATGGGGAGCCATGGTTAGAAGTTAGAACTTGGCCATGAAATACATGATATAGGACCCAAAAGCCAATCCACTGATAACTCAATTAGTAAGGTACCTCTCTTCCATAAAAATAATAAGAGCTGAATTCCCGGTTGTAGTGCTGATGAAGAGGGATGCGAGCGCATGTGTGTGAGTACTATTTTAAAAAGATCTCATTTTTTTTTTAAAAAACCCTTTTTTTTTTTGTATTTATAAGAAATTTTGAACTCAAGCACATACATACACTTCCTCGTCTCCCTAATCAGCTAAGCAACGGAAATTCTGAATATTATATGAAATCCTACAGTCATAAGGGATTGCTTTTAACCTTATACCAAAGAAGGGAAATGATTGTTTTTAAACCATTTCCCAATGGACTTCATTTCATTGTTACAGTGAATGGCTCAAAAAAGTTCTAATGAGAATTTTTATGAATTCTAATTTAATGCACACCCTCATATACAATATTGGGGCCTATGCTGCCCACTAATATTTCAGTGTCTCACTTGAAACTCATTTGCCACTTATAATCAAATTTCTTCTATAGTTATTTTTAGAAGATTCTACATATAACCACCTTCTTTTATTGATGTTTACAATCGCCTTTGACACTTATTGTTTATTATTTAGTTTTACTTTTTGGTAGAATGTCTTGACGATTGTTTGGATTCAAACCCTCTACCACTTAACCACTCGACATCTCTCTTGCGTTCAAATAAGATATGTGTCATAGTTTATGTGGGGTCCATTAGTTGGGCTAAATGTAAGAGGGTTTGAGATTTATTTAGGTAAAATATCAAGACCCTTCCATGTTGATAGTTCTGAGGCTAACAAATGGATGGTTAATTGTCAAAGAAGAAATGATCTATTTCAACCATCTATTTTTTAGCTTAGATGATTATTAGCAGTACGATGGATATGATTTTTTTTAGTTAGATAGATCCTAAAGTCCTCTTGCATCTAATATAGCAAGTAGATTCCAAAGTCTCAACCATATATTCTATTTTAGAAAGCCACAAGCATTGGAAGAGTCATGGTTTTTTTGCGAAGCCATTTCCTTATAGTATTTATAAGACTTTCACTTAAATATTTTATAGTAACTTAATTAAGAGAAATTAGAAAATTATTAAAAATATAAATTTTCGCTGAGAACAATGAGTAGGCCTACATCCTATTTGAGTGAAATTTCTCATAGAAAAGGTGGGTACTTCTTTTGTGGCATACTAATGATTTCAAGGCCCCCAATGTTATTCACATAGTAGAGATAGGAGAAAAGAAAAAAAAAGGAAAACAATGAATCTTAGAAGAGTTCCATAAATAGGGCCACTTATGAAACATTTATATCATTGAAAAAATAGTCTTCCCAATTATTATATAGTCCCATCAAATTCCACTCAAATGACCAATCTTTACATATAATGCTTTTTAGAACACTCAGATCAAGGATTATAAACTATCCAGATATTTTACACAAACCAATTTGACATTAGGCCGAGATTATATTGAGTTAGATTTTTCAAAGAGAATAGGTCGTTTCTTTTGTAAGATTTAGATTATTTCTATGGGCTTCACTCAGGAGATCAACTTTGGAGGATCCTCATTCTAGTCTTATTTTCATTTCTCTTAAGTGGCCCCACTCAAGAGCCTCATGAAACTCTACTTGTAAGACTTACCAAAAAAAAAAAAAACTCTACTTGAAAGAAACATTGAGACATAGGATGCCAACTGTGTGGAGAATAAATAAACTGCAATAGTTGAGACATTGAAGCTGTAAAGCTGGGTCCTACTTGCTTTGGAGACATGATAAGGAAACTGCAATAGTTGGCAGAGTTTATGGGCCTATGCAAGAGGTATTTAAGATTTACTTGAAAAAGAAAAAAACAGGACTATTGAATTTTGTTAGCTATCTGTTCAAAATCATTAACTCAAGAGCCTCATGAAACTCTACTTGTAAGACTTACCCAAAAAAAAAAAAAAAAACTCTACTTGAAAGAAACATTGAGACATAGGATGCCAACTGTGTGGAGAATAAATAAACTGCAATAGTTGAGACATTGAAGCTGTAAAGCTGGGTCCTATTTGCTTTGGAGACATGATAAGGAAACTGCAATAGTTGGCAGAGTTTATGGGCCTATGCAAGAGGTATTTAAGATTTACTTGAAAAAGAAAAAAACAGGACTATTGAATTTTGTTAGCTATCTGTTCAAAATCATTAAATGGATAGTTAGAATAACTACTTTTCTTGCCATCCATTTTATAGTCTTTAGATAAAATTGATGACATTTCAGAGGATTTTATTCTAAACATAAACATAATAGGAGAGAAGTAAGGAAGTGGGTTAAGGGTGTTACTGTCATTTTCTTAGAAAATCTTGCTGGTTCAAGAAAAAATGGGTTTGACTAATTAGTGATTGATGCTATAACAAGAGTATTGGAGGTTAAAAACGAAACCAAGAGATGCTTGTTTGAAGATATCAGAAAAGACAGGGGACTGTATTTAAATCTTCTCTTAAATTTAACCATTATCCAGCTAACTCCAAAATTTGACTTGTCCAAGTTGATTTCAGTATAATGCCGAGTCTGATAGAACTCACTGAGTCTACCAAAAACTCAACCAAACTTGTCTGAGTTATTGGATGAGTCAGCCCGGCAAATTGCTATAGAACTATGCTTGGCAGCATGTTACTTCTATCTATTTTTATTGTTTTCCTTCCTAGGTTGGTCTAAGGAGTGATACTATTAGGTATCATCCAATCCATGTGTGTGATACGTGCCAACACTACTCAATTTGTAAGTGTGTTTCATTTTCGGGATATTCTAAAAAAAGGCCATAGGGCCTTAAGTTTCTGCCTTATTAAAAAAAAATGACATAAGTTTTAAAAAATTTCAAATTAGTCCCTCAGTTTTTCATGAAGTTTTCAATTAAGGACAACCAGCCATTTAAAGGCATTTCTTGGCGACTTTTTCCCTCAATATTTTTAAAATGCCCAAATCACCATTCATTTAAAGCCATGGCATGATTTCAACAGCCACTACATGCAGCTGATTGCTGTGGGAACACTGGTCGTCCTTGATCACCGTGAGGACGTCAGTGAAGGAAATGGAGAGAATATAGATGAAGTAAATGAGCTTTTTGTTTCCATAAGTGGTAATTTGGGTATTTTAAAAAAAATCGGAAAAATTTGTCAGAAAGTAATTTTAAATGGACAAATGTCCTTAATTTAAAACTTCATGCAAAACTAAGGGACTAATTTGAAAAAAATTTATATTCTTTTTGAAATAAAGTAAAAACTTAAAGCCTTTTTTAAAAATCTCCCTTCATTTACTCACAGGCTACTCCATTGTAACTACAGGATAGGTATTTGGCACCAGCTCCATGAGAACAGGCCCATTGAATAAGGCAAACTGTCAAAATTTGAGGCACACCTTTCACTTCTCTCTATATGTATTATCTGTCATCCTTTAACTTTTCCTATTGTTATCAATTGTCATGATCTCTGACTTGCCAACTAGAACTTATTATTTAATAATACCGCCATTCAAATATAAACCTCTTATAAATAAGCTAAATGCAAGAGGAGTCACCAAACTATCTATCTAGTCATCCACCAATACTCGAGATCTCTCCCCATTCTAAGGTATCTCTCTCTGTTTTGTTGGAGTTTTAGAGACTTATGTATGATCTGCTCCATTTTAAGGTTTGTGCCTGTATTTATGCTTCTCTGAGTGACGATTCTCTTTCCATGATGATTTCTATTTTGAAAACAATCACCCTCTGGATTCATAGTAGTGGATCTAGTGTTGAATAATCAAGCACTTCATCTTTTTTTTTTGCTCTTCTCTATGGAATTTCTTACATACTAACAAATAGGTGATTACATAAGAACAATACATGGGTATCTTTATCTACAGGAATTTCTCTCTCTCTCTCAGGATTTTTTATTCACATGGGGTCATGAAGACAATTTTTGATCACTTGTTCTTGCTTTTCTTCTTCTTTTTGTATCTACAAATCAAATTACAGTCAATAGTTAATCGCTTGTCTCCTTGTAAATGCCTAATCTGTGTATAGATAAGCTTAATACTGCATAAGACTCCCTGAAATAGAAGATCAACTCCTAGCAAAACAAGGGCCTCAAAGGAACCCATCAACTGATTCGTCCTTAATGGATGGATCTTTTGCCTTCTTTTTTATTGGGATACTCTGCATCTTTAGCTGCACGACTGATGTGGGCTGTTTCATGGGGACACTAAGCATGTATTTGTGATTAGTTGGTGACACTGGACAGATACAAACAGGCTTCTTGGATTATCCATCCACATAAACTTTGGAGTAATCATTGACAACCTTTCTTGATCTATCCGTCCATCATCTATTATCACAGCTTTAGACCTGACAATTAACAAATGGGTTTATTTCCAATCCTTGGAAGCCATTTATTTCCAATCCGTGGAAGCCATTTATTTCCAATCCGTGGAAGCCATTGACTTGATTTCTTTTTCGGATTGGATGTCCATATTCCTTACATAAGAACTCTTCTTTGAAGAGCCATTGAAGCCCTTCAATTAGAAGATTGAAACTTCGAATTCATACATGCTGATAATTGTGCCTGGCCTGAACCCACCAAGGACCATTTGTGTTTCTTCCCTTAAATCCTTTCTCTTGACTTTCTTCTGACCATCCTTCTTCATCCTGGCCAAAAGATGCAAAATATTGCTCAATTCGGTTTTGAGTTCATCATGTGCATTACACCATGATCAACCAACATAGGGCCTGCACCTGATAAAATAATTCTGTGTCGAGTGGAAGTTTAGTCCAATGAAGTACAAGAGGTTATTATTGTAAGCAATTTGGGTCATGGCTTTCAATATCTGCCAGTAAGTAGGTGGTTCCATTTTTTAGGAAATTGAACAGAGTATTTTGGTGCTACTAGCCCTTTTACACGGATTCCATTCTAAGACTCCTATTGTAGTATCTTTAGTATTTTAAAAAAGTGACTCACTTAATAGAGTTGCCTGCCTAGAGGACTCTAAACGTATATAGATTTTTACATATTACAATACTTCACCAAACCAATATCTGATTGTCCCATCATTATCATATAGAAAGAAACGAAGAAGTTGAGGAGTACTTTAATTCCCCAACTAAAGCAAGCCACCGCAGGACGTAAGGATTTGCCCAAGTCATCTTCTTCAAAGAGACAGGTATGCATTTACATTGAGATTTAAGTTGTGTTATTCAAATCCATCCTTATTATTGCAGATTCAATTCATGTATGTTAATCCATTTTAATCATCTATCTTTGGCCCTTGGGGAGAAAAGCATTGCCTAGAAATCTTTGGCCCTTGAGTCATTAAACTAAGGGCCCGGATGCCTACTTCCTATTGGATTCCCATGAATTCTTAGTAAGGGGGTTTCATGGAAGAATATTAATAAGGCATTGATTAAAATTTTTAGAAATTCAACAATACCAGTTCAACAAATGGGTCTAAGTAGATCACATGCACTGTTTAGTTCTTGTTCCTAACTTGCCTCACTAGCAGATTTTTTATTCCATTACCACGCTTGGAACCATAGTCTTCCTCATGGCAAGGGCAGTGCGTTACGGCCCTTACAACATATGAATAATGGGTTGGCAAACCCTATTACATTTTGTATAATAGCCGTATGGATTAAGAAAAAATGCGTTGCATTTGGAATTTTTGAAAACCCAAATTCCAATTAGAAGTACTTACAACATACAGGGGGCAACCTTTGATCAGTGCAGCTTCTTCCGCACTTTTTTCCTCCCGTGATCTGCATAATTTTATGCTCATTAAACTTTTACCTACCATTGGAATGAATCTTATAAAAAAAAAAAAAAAATCTGTTTTGGCCCTTAAATCAATGGATAAGAAACTCTGATGGTGCTTATTTTTCTTGTGACACTTATCCGTAAAAAAGCCTTTCCATCTATTCTACCTCCGACGAAAGGAGTGCATCCAAGTGGACACACGGTGTGTATTCCCTTGAGGACTCCAGATCCCCTATTTCGTAAGAACCAATCCACATTCACAAACTGTGAAAAATCTTATGCCAGCTAATTCACCCTCTTAATTGCTTTTTTGTATTAAAATTCGGATCAGACAACATCTTCTAATCAAAGCAGGTTCATCAAGAGTGATTTGGTCTGTGCAGTCTGGTCATCTAACCAGTATGAACCAAACCATCCAATAAATACTTGGCATCCTGATCTAGCATTAAAACACATTTTTAGAATCTCAATTCACATTGAATTGGTTTGTCAGATTTTCAAAGTGTTAGGAAACTCCATTTAATTTGAATATTATGGATTCAGGATCCCACTTGGACAAGATTTTTATACCTGTGATTGGTGGATGAATGGTTTTGCTAGGTAAAGATCATCTATGGCTACAGTAAGTGAGAATGCACCAAGCTGGGCCGACCAATGGGGCACGACCGAAGATCTAGAAGAGGATAACAATGCAAAGGCAAAAGAGAAGGGAGGCAACAAGAAGAAGGGAGATGTGAAAGCTGCTGCTTCATTGACCTTGGACAAGGCCAAGGCCACTGCTGCAGCTGGAGCGAATAAGGTTAAGAACGGAACTCTGATGGGCATGAAATGGGTCAAGTCCAAGTGTCAGAAGGGAACCTCTAAATGAGAAATTCACTATCCCTAATTTTCACAAAGGATGCACAATGAATCAACTATTCTTATTTGATTAGCAAGTGCATAGTGCAATGGTGAAGCATACCAAGGTAAGGATGGAAAAATGGCAGGTCCAATTTTACTTCATCGTTTTTTTTTTTTCAAAAAAGCATAAACCATTCTCAATTCTTTTATTTCCATATTAAGTTGTATGACCTTTTGATTGATGGAACCTACCAATTTGTCTTATAAATATCATTAATATTTTGAAAATTATAAATGGGTCACTTTGAGACGCAATGGTTGTGGGTTCAAGTCCGTTCTTTTATTTTGGCTTCACAAGTTGACTTGAACTCCGGCACCCATGCACCCACACTTCGCAAGTTTGCTTGAAATTTGACTCTCAACAAATAGGAAGATGAAATATTGATTCATTCGAGACTTGCGACAACATGAGCAGCCTCACAGCAAATCTCCAAGTTTACTAATCCTAGTCATTTGTTTCACAACATGAGCAGAAGACTGGCTTGCATGCACGACCACCCTCAGCACATGTAGCTGAAGTTTCCACCCATGCAATAGACTACCAAACCTCACTACCAAAATTAGATTACACATGGTTGATCTGGTATAAGAGCTGTAAGTGCTAGATAATAAGAAAGAAATCGATACATTCAGCATGATAAACAGCACTTATTCCATTAATTACTACTTAAAGTTGATTATAAAAAGTTAATTCTTATCTTTGTACCATAAGCTATCAACATGCACCAATCCATTGGTGCGGACTTTATACATATTCAAAGTCATAACTTGATCAAACAAATATCATATACAATCCGAACATCATAGTGAGTCATTCTTGATACACAGTTAAATGATCACAAATGAGCCCTGAAAGGCATAACTGGGACGAGTGTCCGGAGAGTTAAACATTTGTAGTGAAAAGGTAACCTAAAAAGGCTTGGAACAGACACCACCAACCTGCCATACATAAGTTTCTGTCTCTGCAAACAAGATGCTCCCTCAAATTCCATTGCATTGAGTAATGTCTACAGAAACTGATTGATGACATCCACCTGCTAAGGAAAGATTTCACAAATCACCTTCGTGAGCAAAGGAACAGACGACAGAACATCCAAGATCATCCACATTTGCATGAAATAAGGAATTTGCCCATATGATTCAATTCTCCACCGTTCGTGGCCATTTGGTTCAAATAACAATCGGATAATCGATTCTGAGGTAGTTTATCTACAGCAAATAGACATTCCTCCAAGGCCCAGCATAGTGAATGAAGATTATCTTCTAATAAGCCAAAGACCGACCAATTTGATCAGGCCACAAGCAACCTTTTCCCTCATTTTTTACTTTAATGCCACTAATTAGCAATGCACTGTCAAATTTTGACAATAATAAATGATGAAATCTCGCAAGTTTGCAACAAAAACAAACTGTAAACATTCAAAAGCATGTTGAGAGTAGCTTCGGTTTTGAGTCCCATGACCCTTGCCAAAACTAATTCATTCGTTAACTGCCTTCAGTATCAGTCTCATGATGTTGCATTTGTCAAAGAAAATTTGAAAATAAAAATGCAAGTATGAATTTTGCAGCTTTTATTTGACAGGCACAGGCTTCAAATGCAACCTAAGACTCGTCAGGGTCAGGCAAAATACATTCTAAGATTCTTTTTATCTTTTAAATAAGAAAAAGAGGAGGAAACAAAACGTCATGTGAGCTATGCAAAGAGAAGTTCATCTTCATCGTACCCCGACAACCTATCAGCCTAGTCCTACCTTTAGTCTCTTGGGGAAGTGGGCTGGGGTCTGGTACAGCAAAAAGAGGTAATGATATGACTATCAATAATTTTCCGCAAGTTGCCGAAATAATGAAAGAAGATCGCTTACAGTTGAATCACCAATAGGATATGGGCAACAAAGGAGGCAAGATCTTTATCACATCTGTAAACGATCTGTGGTTGTAAATAATGTAAACCTACATCACCAGCAAGATCTAGGCGATTGTCGCTTGTCAAGTAAGGGGCCAAGATAGCAGTTGCATCAACAGTAGTATCTTTGAAATAATCATCCATAGGAAGCCAAGATGCTACCACATCTCCGTCACACAGGACTAAGGGTCCTAAGATTGCAGTTGCATCAACAGTAGGAAGATAGGATCCCCTCCCTCACGTTCTAGCTCTAAAGCACTGCCAAGCAAATCCAGATTTCAAATCCCACAACTACAGTTCCATACTTAAGTGTAGTTTGCACTGCAGTACAGTGCAAAGCACTCTCAAGCAATCACAGATTCCAAATCCCACATCTACAGTTGCATATTGGAGCATTGTTCACACCCAACCGACAGATGAACGAGCCAATTTTTTTAGCCAAGCCATCTAAATAATGAGGTCCGCCTTTTGCACAGGTTGGATGTGTTACGGGTGCCATGTGCACACGTGGCTGCATGGAATCTGAACGTCGCTCCAGCAAATCAGAAGACAATAAAAGAAAAAAATCATGGCAAAGATTACTATTAAGGTTATTGCTAAAAAATAATGCAGATCTTCTAATGACATGAGGAGGGCAAGAAAAAGATCTACCCTAGTAAAATCAACCAAAACTTACACCGTCATCATATCCCATCTTCACCGTAGAAATCATTGCATTTTCCTTCATTTTCCCTCAATTTAAGCCCATACTTGAAGCATAAACCTGCAGCCCTAACAGCCACATTTGAACCAAAACTGGACCCCACATAGTTTCCCAACAATGGTTATATGGTTTTCTTCCTTCACATTGAACTGCCCCTAATCTAAGGCCAAACCAGCCATATTCAGCAACCAATAACAGTCCCCTGTTAGTCCATAAAATAGAATCCAAAATTATGCAAAGGACAAACTTCCCTTTGCTGCCCCATAAGCCCCTTCGACCACTACCAGCACACCACCAAAATAGCACCTTATTGGTTGTTGTCCCTTGGCCTCACAAGCCTTTCAAATCAGTCCCTAAACTGAACCAAACACTCACGCATACAACCTCATTCAGATGTTGCACCAACGCGCTGTTGACCAGCGTCCATTCTACTAACCCAAAACAGAACACACAATTGCTGTCCCCTTCCTAAAATAGTTCGAAACCTAAGCCAGCACTTTTGACCTTTACACAACAGCTTCTAATTGTTGTAGCAACACCCTTTCTCCCATCCCAAGTACCTTATGCAGCTCTAGTATCCAGTCCCAAAGGCATGGTTGAAATTTGTGGTCATGGTGGGCACTGCATTCAGCCCTAAAAATTGAGATGTCGCAGTTCAGTCATCACTAACATTCGACAACCAGAAACCCAGAAAGTAATTTTTGTAGAAAAACTGGATGCCTGGATGGGCCATCCTTCCTCCATTTTATGTTCACTAAATGACTCAATCAAGGCTGTAATGAAGCTAATTACAATCTGTACAGTTGAAATATCTATCTAAAATGGGAAAGAAAATATTCTTACAATACATCCTATTTGACTAAATCAACCCTACGTGGGTACTTATGGTATTATGGGTTAAGACCCATTTAAAATGCAACTAGGCCTAGAAAGGGTTTGTGTTAACATCCCCCCTCAAATTGATGCCGGTCAACCAGCAACAATTTGCGAACCAAGAACTCATGACATGGCCGAGGAAAACTTTTGGTGAAGATATCTGCAAGTTGTTGGTCAGTGGAGACATGTGGAAGACTTATGAGGCCACGATCATATTCATATCGAATGAAATGACAATCCACCTCGATATGCTTGGTGCATTCATGAAAAATGGGATTTTTAGTGAGGCGAATGGCATTGGTATTATCTGCATGAAGAGGAGTAGTTGTGGTCTGAGGAAAACCAATCTTCGAGAGGAAACCACAAACCAAAGAACCTTCAAACAAGCTGAAGACATAGCACGGTACTCAGATTTCTTTTGGATGATTTAAAACCTTATCTTGTTTTTTTTTTTTTTTTTTTTGCATTTCCAAGATATTAATGCCTCACCCAAGTAGACGCACCATCTTGTCGTAGATCAACGAGTGTCCGGACACCCTGCCTAGTCGGCATCGGAATAAAAGTTAAGAGTGAGAGGTGTGCCAACTGAAAAAAATAACCCGCGTGTCTGAGATCCAAGAACGTATCGAATGATGCGTTTGACCGCAGTCAAATGATGATGCCTTGGTGCTGTCATGAATTGGCTAACCACATTAACCGCATAAGAGATATCAGGTCTAATTATTGTCAAGTAGACAAGGCTCCCAACTAAGCGCCTGTAAACAGTGGGATCAGTGAGAAGATCCCCCTCATCTTTCTAAGTTTTGCATTTACTTCTAAAGATGTGTCCACAGGAGTGGAGTCTTGATGACTAGCTAGGGCTGACATACTTATGTTGATGAGGAAAAATCCCTTTCTTAGTTTGTTGAACTTCCAGGCCTAAGAAATACATTAATGGATCCAGATCCTTCATATGAAACGCATCCTAAAGTGAAGTTTGAAGTTTGCATATCATGTTACCATGAGTACCAGTGATAATGATATCATCCATGTACACTAGAAGTACGGTAGTGCTTTGAGCTATAATGTGAGTGAACATGGATGGATCGTAGGGGCTTTGCACAAAGTCCAGCTGAAGTAAAGTAGTATGAAACTTCTTAAACCAATCCTTGGGTGCTTGTTTAAGACCATATAAGCGTCGTAGCCGAGAAACGTCAGTTTTAGAGGTAGAGGTGTAGCCTTGAGGAAGGCGCATGTAGACCTTCTCCTTAAGATCCCCATGAAGAAAAGCATACTTTACGTCCATTCGATAAAGAGGCCATGATTGAGATGCAACAATGGCAAGAACTGTATGAACATATGTCATCTTGGCTACAAGAGCAAAAGTCTCCTCATAATCAATACCATACTATTATCGATTGCCAAGCACCACTAATTAAACCTTATAGCGTGCCAAAGAACCATCGGGATTCAACGAGTATACCCACCTACAGCCAATGGGTTAAACAAAATTAGGACAAGGTACAACATCCAAAGTGTGGTTCTCCTTGGGTGCATCAAGTTCTTCATGCATAGCACGTCGCCAACAATCATACTGCATTGCTTGTGAATAAGAGTTAGGAATATGAACATATGAGAAAGTGGCAAGTAAGGAGGCATGGGTAAAGCCAAACCGATCAGGAAGTCGCGAAATTCGAGTTGATCTGTGAAGAGGCACAACTGGACTTGGATCAAGCGCGAAAGCGAGATCAAGTGTAGAAGATGTAGTAGTGTCACGTGGCTTAGGTGCAGTGTCTCTTTGCAATCTACGTCTCTCATACACAATATTAGGTTTAAATCGTAGATTAGAGATAGTATGATTATCACAAAATTAGGAACAAAAGAAATGGAAGAAGTATCAACATGATGCTAGAAAAAATATTGATTTTCAATGAAGACGACATTTCGAGAGATCCAGATGCGCTTCACCTCCGGATCATAACAAAGAAACCCTTTTTGGTTGTTTGCATATCCTAAAAGAGCACATTGTGATGATTGGGTGTATAGTTTTGTTCTTTTTCCAGTGGAGGAAGAACAGCAAAGCAAACACACACAGATGTATGAAGATGAGAATAAGTAGGACGTTTCTAGAATAGACGGTAGTAAGGTGTTTGATACTCGGTACGAGGAAAAGGTAACCAGTTCATTAAATGAATTGCAATTGAGAGAGCTTCTGGCCAAAATCGGGTAGGGACAGAGGCTTCCAAAAGAAGAGAACGAACAATGTCCAACAGGTTTCTTTTTCTTTCTTCCTAACACTACATTTCGTTGTAGAGCGTAAGCATGTTCTTTGGGATATGATCCCCCACTACAGCAAAAATTGCCGAAATTCCTTGGAGACATTCTCCGTCCGAATCAAAACGAAGAGTTTTAATTGAGGTGGAGAACTGGTTTTCAACATAAGCTAAAACAACTTGAAAAATGGCAAATCCTTCTGACTTAGAACGTAAAAAATACATCCATGTAAAGCGACTGTAATCATCAATAAATGTAACAAAATATTTAAAATGAGACTGTGACACTACATGTGGCAGGTGCTATGCCCCAGACAACACTGTGAACAAGATCAAAACATTTTGATGCTAAAGAAACATGCATGAGAAGAGGGAGAGTTTTACTGTTGCCCTTTTACAACTATTGCAATCAAAAGAAATGTCTCTGAAAGAGGTTTTATTGTCATTAAACAAAGGAGAATTTAACAAGAACATCAATGTTTTAGAATTGGGATGCCCTAAGCTTTTGTGCCACAATTGGCATTTATTTGAGCTAGAAGCACAAAGTAAAACAGATACAAATTTATTCATATCCTGTGTAGACAGTTGTAGTGAAAAGAGACAGCCACACTTAGGCCCCTTCGCTAGTACCTTCCCTGACGCTTGATCCTGCACAACACAACCAGAATGAGAAAATGAAATGGAGTAGTCATTATCAACAAGTTGGCCAACAGACAATAGATTTGTAGATAATTTTGGCGATAGAAACACAAGATGCAGAGGTAAGGAATGAGAGATATCACCAATAGTAGTTATTTGAATACTATCTCGATTAGCTGTATTGATTTGGAGGTTTCCATCATAATTTCTTAGGTGAGATAAATTTGAAGAAGAATATGTCATATGATTGGAAGCCCCTGAGCCAAGATACCAGGTGGAGGTTGAGTGTTTGGTTTTACCTAAAAGACCAAGAGCAAAAAATGCATTTACTATTCATCCATTGTACCATTTCCGGAGTCATAGAAGTGAGGACGAAGCAAGTGGTGTAGATGTAGATGTGTTGGCAACACAACGTAGTGCAGAAGAGGGCTCATCCATGGTTGCAAGGTTGGCCTTCTGAGATTGAGAGTTGAGACCGAGGACGCCTCTGACATTTGGGAAGAACATGGCCCTTGCGTTTGCAATAAGTACAAAACTCTTGGTTGCATTGAGTTGAAACATGGCCATATTTTTTACAGCAATAGCATTGAACCTTAAGCATATCCCGGGCATGTTTCTATGGAAGGTGAAGGCACTTCGCTCATCAGATTAGAACGGACATTTTCAAACTCCGATCGTAATTTCATTAAGAATTGATCCCTCTAACCAATCGCATGGATATCTCATACCACAGTTTAGGAGTCTGCAGATAGGCTGTAATAAATAATCTCGGTATAGTCAGTCCACAGACGAACAAACTGAGAATAATAATCCTAGATGGACAGACTCTCTTGAGCCATTTGTAGTAAAAAGGCAGATTCTTGGTGGAGTCTTGGTTGAAATGAGCTTATTGGCTCAAGAAAGTGGTCTAAGGAGGAGGGGGTTATTTTTAAGATTGACTTGGAGAAAGCCTATGATCGCGTGGATTGGGACTTAGTTAATTACATGTTGCTCAGATTTGGTTTCAGAGAGACTTGGCATGGATGGATGCGGGAGTACATCTCCACTACGTTTTTCGTGCTGGTAAATGGTTCTTCGTCCAAGTTATTCAATGCATCTAGAGGAATTCGATAAGGGGATCCTCTCTCACCCTTTTATTTACAATAGTAGTGGAGGCTTTGAGCTTGCTTCTTACACAAGCTAGAGAGATGGGAGTGATTAATGGTTTTGAAGTTACTCGGAATGGAGAGACGATTTCTCATCTGCAATTTGCAGATGATACCATTCTCTTTAGTTCGACTAAGAGGGAAGAGATTTTGGCTCTAAAAAGAATATGTTGGTGGGGATTGGTTGCACTGAGGAAACCATCCAGTCTTTGGCTGCTATGATTGGTTGCAAATCAGGGAAGCGCCCTTTTGTGTATCTTGGTCTTCCGATAAAAGAAAAACCGAGATCTAAGGCTTCTTGGTGACCCGGTTATTGACAAGTTTGAGAAGAAATTATCTTCGTGGAAAAAAAATTATTTATCTTTGGGTGGAAGAATCACATTGATCAAAAATTATTTGTCTAATCTCCCAGTATATTATATGTTGCTTTTCAAGATGCCTAAGGCAGTGGTGGAAAGGGTGGACCGTATTCGCAGAAACTTTTTATGGGAGGGTCAGGAGTACAAGAAGAAACTAAATCTCCTGAAGTGGAGTGAAGTGATTAAACCAAGATGGAGTGAGGGGGTTAGGTCTTGGTAGTTTGGAGAAGAAGAATGTGGCTTTATTGGCTAAATGGTGGTGGAGGTTTGGGGAGGAGAGTCGTTGTTGCAAAGTACAGTGAGGACAAATGGGGGTGGTGGCCTAATCCTGGCCCAAGATTCCGTAGGTCAGGTTTGTGGGGTGCTATTGTGTCTGTTGGAGATGTTTTTTCTGAGTGGGGGAAAGTCTTACCTAAAGGGGTGGGTTTTGTGGTGGGGAATGAGAAAGATGTTACTTTTTGGTTGGATGATTGAGTTGGGTCATGACAATTATGTGATTTGTTTCCTATGGTCTTTAGGGTGGTGTCCAAGAAGGAGTCTGTAGTTTGTGAGTGCTTTGAGGTGAGGGAGGGGTGTACCGTCTTTCAGGAGAAGTCTTCGTTTGTTTGAGGAAGTTCGATATTAGGAGATATTAAGTCTTCTTACTCATGTTTTCTTGTACAGGGAGTCAAATGATTCTCGGATTTGGAAGCTGATAAGTTCACAAAAGTTACACTTGTATAGCATTATTCTTAAGAGTTTTCAAAGATGAAAAAAAAAAAAAAACTCAAAACATTGTTTTTAGCATAAAAATTATAATTTTCCTCTCCATCATGATATTTTTCCATTATAGATGGCCCATTTGTATGCATTTATATGAGTTCCAATGGCTTTCATACAAAATATGTTCGGAAATACTCTCAATTATGTTAATTTCTCTTTGTAGGTGTTAATTGAAGATTAAAGTTGAGATTCAAGAATGTAAGGATAAGTTTGGAAGGCAATTGGATGAAGAAATGACAAAATTAAGCCAATAAGAAGAAGAAAAATAAAAAAAACATGGGTTGGTATTTTGACCATAACTTTTTACTCAGGTGTTCAATTGAGGTGATCTCAGGAGCATTGGAAAGCTTATTCAAATATCTACAAATCATATTTCACAATATTTTTCCCAATTCGGACGTTTTGGGGGTCAAAATCTCACATAAATCTGGGAACTGTTTTCTAACACGGGAATCACATTCATATTGTCATTCTTATGAAGTCCCACATCGGAAAGAAACCAAAAGAGAGCAAGGCAAATGTTTCTATATGAGGAAGAGAGCTCTAGGCATTTGAGGAACACAAGCAAGGAGAGCCTCCTCCTCTTTACTTAAGCTATTCATGTAATTAAGAGCAATTGTAGAGAGAAAGTGAGGAAAGCTTTGTAATGATTGAAGATTTGGAATGGAAATAAAAGCTTTGTCTTCTCCAGTGGTTGGCTAATCCCTTTGACTGGATATTCTAGATGAAGTTAAGTTGATGCTATTCCCTTTGCTTATGTTCTTTATCTTAATTCCCTTGTTTATGTGCTTAACATGTCAGAGTAGATTTGTCTTCATTGCATTGTGCGCTTTCTCTCTACAATTACTCTTAATTACATGAATAGCTTAAGTAAAGAGTTGGAGGCTCTCCTTGCTTGTGTTCCTCAAATGCCTAGAGCTCCCTTCCCGTATAGAAACCTTTGCCTTGCTCTCTTTTGGTTTCTTTCTCATGTGGGACTTCATAAGAATGGCAATATGAATGTGATTCCCGTGTTATAAACAGTTCCCAGATTGATGTGCGATTTTGATCCCCAAAACGTCCGAATTGGGAAAAATATTGTGAAATACGATTTGTAGATATTTGAATAAGCTTTTCAATGTTCCGGATATCATCTCAATCGGACACCTGAGTAAAAAGTTATGGTCAAAATACCAACCCAAGTTTTATATTTTTCTTCTTTTTATTGGCCTAACTTTGTCATTTCTTCATCCAATTGCCTTCCAAACTTATCCTTACTCTCTTTAACTCTTGAATCTCAACTTTCATTTTCAATTAACACCTACAAAGAGAAATTAACATAATTGAGAGTATTTTCGAACATATTTTGTCAGGAAGCAATTTGAACTCATATAAATGCATACAAATGGGCCATCTATAATGGAAAAATATGAGGAAAGCATGATGGAGAGGAAAATTATGATTTTTATGCTAAAAAAAGGGTTTTGAGTGCTTTTATCTTTGAAAACTCTTAAGAATAATGCTATAAAAGTGTAACTTTTGTGAACTCATCAGAAGCCCTCAATTTCTAGAGAATTTTCAGTGAAAGCTTTTTAATTGGCTTAGGAGGGTAGCCAACCCTCTAGAGCTTCTTCCTCCCTAGTTTGGTTGGGGTTAGCTCTTACCTGGTTGGAAGCTTTCTGTTGGTTAGCAATTGCAACAAAGATCTCCACAGCAGATAATTTAAGAAGAGGGTTGATGTGGAGTGTCATCTCAAATACTTGCGTGATGGGTTGCAAAGAGGAGGAATCAATTGACCACCTTTTTCTTCATTGTGAGGTTACAGCAAGTGTTTGGTGTCATTTCATTGGTAGATGCGGTGTCTCTTGGTGTAGTCCAAACAAGATTGCGGAGGTGGTAGAGTCGTGGAGGGGAGACAAATTCTTTGGTTGTGGTCGTATTCTTTAGAGGATGCTTCTGTATGCCATCTTATGGTCCATATGGAGGGAAATAAATAATAGAACTTTCAAATCTACCTCTTCTTCGGTAGAGTTGATTTTTAAAATCACCATTACGGTTGCGGAGTGGGCTTTGGTGAGAAAGGAGTTCTCTAACTTATTTCCTAATGATGTTATTGTTAACTGGGAAGCTTACATGGGGTATGGAGCAACAAAGGAGAGGATGTCAATTCTTTGGTCTCCTCCTCCACTTGATACACTTAAAGTACGATGTCAATGGCGCGGCGAGAGGTAAACCAGGCCTAGGAGGTATTGGGGGGTTTCTTCGTAATAGCGATGGCGATGTCCTTTTTATGTTTTCAAAGAATGTTGGCGTTTGCGATTCCAATGAAGCGGAGGTGCTAGCTATTTTAGAAGCTCTCCATTGCTTTAAGAGATATTGTTAGAGTGCCCTTATTATGGAGAGTGACTCTTCTAATGCAATTGCTTGGGTGTCTAATAGAAAGATCAACCCATGGAAACTTCAAATCTTGTTTAATGAGATCCGGGTGTTGTCGGCATCTTTCTCCGTGGTCTTCCGTCACGAGCTACGATCGGCCAACTCTTTCGGCGATGCTTTGGCTAAACAAGGGGTTTCCTTGGGAGGGTGTGATTATGTAAACTTTGTTAGGCGGGGTACAATCCTTTTGTACCTCCCTTTTTTCTCCTTTTGTATTTTCTTTCTCCTTTAATGAAAGTTTCTATTACCGTTTCGAAAAAAAAAAAAGAATCCCTTGAGCATATTGTGAGAGTTCATGTTCTAATTGGAATCTGTGTGCAACCCTGCTGATAATTTTTTTTTCAAGTAATCCCACGTGTCTTTTGAAGTTATATAAGGGCGGAGATTCAGAATAAATTGAGGGTCGACAGATCCTTGAATCCAACTCATGATCTAAGCATCTTATGTCTCCCATTTTCCCACAGCCTTTTGGTCATCTTTGGGTTTAGTATCAGACGCATCAACATGACCCCACAATTCTTTACCTTTAAGGTAAATCTGTAATTGGAAAGCCCACGATGTGTAATTCAGCCCATTAAATTTAATAAGAGATATCTCACTCTTATCCATTATCAATTTTACAGAGTTCTGAATGGAGGAATAGAACCAGTCAAACAAAAACACATCACTTGTTGTGTAAGGAAAAAAGGATCAGCAAGTGGAGAGTAAAAAATCCTCAAATCCGTGATGCACACTGAACAAATTCCAAGGCAAAATAACAGATAGATGGCAAAGGTTATCCCGTGCAGTAAAAACAGATTTTTGAAACAGAACACAAAAGATCCCAAAATCAGGCTGTGATGTGGGGCTCAAATCTAGATCAAACTCTAAGGATAGCAGACTATTATATTAAGGAACCTTGATACAGAACTTGATTTAAATCAGACCATTAAACACCTAGATCTATAGCAACAATCAAAACAGTCTAAAAAACTGACAACAGAGAGTAATACTCCGAAACAGACCTTGAAGTGCTCCAAAAATTCTGAACAAATCTCCAGAATGCTTAGAAGAAATGGACAACCTGGGGAGAAGAAATCATTTTCAGATCCAATCAGCGACGGTGGGTCCCACGAAAGATCAGAAGATCACAGAGCTGCGGCAGTGAAGATGACCAGCATATATAACCACTTTGGACAGATTGCACTAGATACAATCAATTACTGAGGGAGACAGAATGTCTGAAATGCAGTTCAGACAAAGATTGGAGTCCCACTTGATGAACAGAAAATCATAGATGCCTTCGACAGGTCATAGAGACTGAAGTCAGTGTTGTTCTTGTTGAAACACGCAGGGATACAAGAAAAATCAGAGTTTTATTGAGCTCTAATACCATAACATTCGATAACCAGAGAAATGAAGAAAGTAATTTTTGTGAAAAATTGGATGCCCGGATGGTCCATCAGCCCATCATTCCTCCTTTTTATATTCACTAAATGCATTAATCAAGGCTGTAATGAAGCTAATTACAATCCGCACAGTCGAAATATCTATCTAAAAAGGGAAAGAAAATATTCTTACAATACATGGGGTACTTGTGGAATTATGGGTCAAGACCCATTTAAAATACAATTGGGCCCGGGCCTGATACAAAGATTTGTGTTAACAATCACAGCCCCTCTCAACATGAATTTTCTTTTGTCACTAAAAGATTCTTAAAAACAAAAAGCAACCAAAAAATCCAGAACATCAAAAGTGCTAGTTTTTTATTTTTATTTTTCCATTTTTCCAATTAGGGGCATGCATCAGTCATTCAACGCCATTTACATCTTATGTTGTTGTTCATCCTAAATTGTTGAATCTATTATGCTTATGATTGCATCACATATTTTGGGATGGCCCATCAAAGTGGAGCAACTCATTTCCGAATCATTAGACCATGGACCTCACTTGTACAAACAGGTACGGAGGTACCCCACAATAACATCAGCTCCAGATGATACAGGTTTTTGCTCCTTTGTAGGGCCCACACCAATGCATGTCAATCAAGGGAGATATGGGGATAAACGTGTCTCCATCATCGACTAGAATTGGGCCAAAAAAAAAAAAAATGTTCCTAGAGAATAAATAGGAAAGGAAGGGGGGGTTGGTTGGGGTGGGGTTTGTGTTCTTCTTGTACACAGATTGATGGGTCCACAGGGTTGTTAAACAAACCAGAAGGGAATGTTTAAAAGTTGTCTCTAGAACGAAAGCAAATTAATTCCACTTTTCCATTCTGGATTAGGTTAGCAATTCTGTGGTTCTTCCCTCTTATTACTAGCATGAGGTTTTAAGCTTTTCCACAGAAAATGGCATGCCCATCTCTTGCTCTTTGCTTTCCCTTATTCTTCATTTTATTACTTGTAATGGTTGTGAGGACCGACTTGTCCATTTGTTGTAGCCTCTGTGTGTGTGTGTGTGTTTTTGTTGATAACAGGTAACCAGGGAAGAGGCAAAAGCTCATAGAATGATATCACAATGCCACATGCAGGTGAATCCAATAAAGATACATCAATTAACATATGCATGTCACACAGTTCACACAGTCCAAAGCACATATGCCCTCAGAGGAAAAAAAGAAAAAATGAAAAAAGATAACCCAATTCAGCAATTTATACAAATCAAAGAAATTGATCAAGTTTCAGTGAAATTTCAAAACCAATTTGAAAAAAAGAAATGAACCCCACCTTATCCAACCTACAGTGTTGGCAAAATTGGAGGGAATCAAGCATCTGATTCCTTTGTTTCTCTCTTCCTTGCATATATTAGACCAGTGTCCTGAATAATCCATTTAGATTGAGACTTATACAGATACTCATAGCAATTACTATCTACTACTTCTTTTCTTAAGAGAAAGAAGAGGAAAGAATTACCTGAGGATCAGGAATGGGTTTCCTCTTCTCAATCTGCCTTTGCCTGAAACCCACCCAAAAAGAGGAAACCATAAAGCCTGCAATCATATTAGAGAGAGAAAGAGGCATGTAGAAGAAAAAAGAGGGGGTTGGGGGTTTATGGTTTTACGAACTAGTAGTAGTTATTCAATATCAAGATTGAAAACCACCTGCTGTTCCCAGTTGAGATCTTGAGAGGGCTTGACCCAAAGGAAATGGGCTAATGTGACGGCAACAGAACAGGAGGCGAGGTTGCTGCCTCCAGTCACGCCTCCCAGAGAGTTACCCACGAATGATCTTACCTTTCCAAGGCCTCTTCTCCAACTGCTGCTGCTCCTCATTTCAAGCCTCTTTCTTTCTTTCTTTGAGAAGATTTCTCAACACAGTTGTTAGCTTTTGCCGAGAGGAGAGAGAGAGAGAGACCTTATTGAATATTGGTTGTTGTAGGGACAGAGAATGGACAAGAAGATGTGACGAATGAAGAATGAATTGTTCGATCCTCTTTATTTCTTGTGGAAATTTTCAAGATAATCTCTAATTATTTTTCTTAATTGAAGAAAAGGGTTGGAGAGATTTATAATGTCAAACTCAAAGAGTTGTGATGATGTATAACCGCATAGTGGTGTGAACTTCTTAAGTGAGAAAAAAATTAGATTTTGTGTAGCAGATTTATTTTTTAGTGATTTGCAACCGTATAATCATATAAGAGTAAAGACAACTATATAAAAAAGCTATTGAGGAGAAAAAAATAGGAAAATTAATATTATAAATTAAAATTGCTTGGCACTATTAGATCTTATACCATAGCGCTGTTATTCTCAAAATATCGTAGCGGCCCCAATCACTATGAGCACTATTTTGTTTCATGTTGTGCGGTAAGACTTACAATAGGTGACAACAATGTAATATTCTCATAATTCTCACAAATTCCATTGAATACATCTTCATTCATTAAATACCTTCCATACAAAGAGAAACCAAGTCAGGATTTATTTAGGGGGTGTTTGCATAAAGGAAGAACATAATATCACCAAATTTAAATATTATAAGATTTCATTATCACATAATAAAATAGTGTCATATTATAATATTATGTCATTTATGGTGTTTGACAATTTCTACAAATCTCAATATATCTTTAAAGTGTTAAACAATTTATAACATGTACACTATAGATGATGCAGTGAAACAATGAATGAATAGAAAAACATGGATGATTGACCCAGTGGGAACCCATTAACTAGTAGTCACAATAGAGTGATTTATTATTGGTAACCATGGTAGGGCCCATCTAATTATAAAATCATTAGAATAAATGTTAAAAACTATGAACAATGTTATTTAATCAATGTGGATCCACCAAATGTTAATAAACAAAATGTAATACATCCAATGATGATTATAACAGAGAGCCCTATCGAGTGTTAAACATCATTGAATAATCCATTTTTGAAAAACCAATGTGGGGCCCATTTGATGTTAATAGTCAAATTATCCAAGCTAATTATAGTAATCACTAGGCAGCCATTAAAGTTGGTATTATAGGGGCGTACATGGATCCGATTGGTGTGGATTGAGCCAAATCCATCTCTAATCCGTTACTTACAGATTGACGGATTTGGAATCCGTCATTCCGTCACAAATCCGTAGCTGTTAAAATCCGATCCGTGGAGGGCCGGATTGAATCGGATTGGATCGGATTAATCCGTTCAATCTAATTTTAAAAGAAAAATATCAAACATGTTGTAAAAATATTACATTTTGACCTCTTAAATTTTTTTTTCTTATTTTAAATTTAGACATCTTAATTTATATTTAGACTCCTTATATTTTTTGTATTTACATTTAATGTCAACGGATCGGATTGAATCCACAGATTGAGGGTGAAATCCGCCACCGATCTGTTGCTAATGGATTACAAAATTTTCAATCCCTCACCAATCCGTTTACCTTCGGATCGGATCGGATTTCTGGATCGATGGATTTTTTCTGCACCCCTAGTTGGTAATCATGGTAGAAATTGCCTAATGTGATGTTTGTAGGACCCACATAATATTGGTAATCAATAAAGAAACTATGTAATTTTGACAAGGTTATAGGACCCACATAAAATCTATAAACACTAAATGACCCATCTAATATTGAGAGTCATAGTAGGATTCCTATAAAAACCTTTGATATTAAAAATTATAGTGGGCTGCCATGGTAGTAGTTTCTCATATGCTTCCACTCCTATTTGCAAATATTTTGACCCTTGTTTTGGTTAGTTTTCTCAACGAAATATTATTTTATACGGCATATACTTAAAATATTATAATATAAAGGTTTTTATAAAAAATGGAAAATTAGCCAAAGGTCACTACGCACGGTCTTCTAAGCTACAGGACAACAACTTTTTCTTCTAATGTCTCTAGTCCAGACAGCTGGAGATACTTTGGCTGAAGGTCCCTAATATGCCACGTCATATAGTTTCAGACTAATTGCCCCTTTCAACCCTCATCGAAACTCCTGCCTTCTTCTTCTCTCTCATTTTTCATTTTCATTCCTTTCCATGTTTGAGTATGTTGGCAAGTGTTCATCGCACCATGCCAGACTTCTGATTCTCTCTATTTCTTTTTTCAAGATGAATTGTTTTGAATCTTCTAAAATCTCCTCTTACTCAGACAAATTATCTGATTTCTGATAAACTCAGACAAATTTATCTGAGTTTGTGTCCAACTTGTGAGGTATTTTTCTATGATATAACGATGGAATCTTGACTTGGTCTCTTCATGAAAGTTGTAGCCCTAGATGTGTAGATGATTCTAGGGTTTTGAATCACCTGATTTGGACTTCAGAAGCTCAAGTTATGGCTCATTGAAATTTACTGGTAAAAATAAGAATTTTGGATCGGTTTTTTCCGGCCTTATTTTGAAGCAACGCTTGGAGGCCCAAACGAACTTGAATTTTTGCGAACCAGACCTTTCTGAAAAGCTTAAGACGTCCTCTAAAAACTTCATGAAGACGACTTTGTCGTTCTGAAACTCTAACGCCATCCAACCTCAATGGAATGAGAGAAGTTCATTTGATAAATTTATCTGAATTTCTGATAAAACTCAGACAAATTTATCTGAGTTTGTGTCCAACTTGTGAGGTATTTTTCTATGACATAACGGTGGAATCTTAACTTGGTCTCTTCATGAAAGTTGTAGCCCTAGATGTGTAGATGATTCTAGGGTTTTGAATCACCCGATTTGGACTTCGGGAACTCAAGTTATGGCTCATTGAAGTTTACTGGTAAAAATAGGAATTTTGGATCGGTTTTTCCGGCCTTATTTTGAAGCAACGCTTGGAGGCCCAAACGAACTTGAATTTTTGCGAACCAGACCTTTCTGAAAAGCTTAAGACGTCCTCTAAAAACTTCATGAAGACCACTTTGTCGTTCTGAAAGTCTAACGCCATTCAAACCTCAATGGAATGAGAGAAGTTCATTTGACAAATTTATCTGAGTTTCTGGCAAAACTCAGACAAATTTATCTGAATTTCTGATAAAACTCAGACAAATTTATCTGAGTTTGTGTCCAACTTGTGAGGTATTTTTCTATAATATAACGGTGGAATCTTGACTTGGTCTCTCCATGAAAGTTGTAGCCCTAGATGTGTAGATGATTCTAGGGTTCTGAATCACCTAATTTGGACTTCAGAAACTCAAGTTATGGCTCATTGAAGTTTACTGGTAAAAACAGGAATTTTGGATCGATTTTTCCGGCCTTATTTTGAAGCAACGCTTGGAGGCCCAAACGAATTTGAATTTTTTGCGAACCAGACCTTTCTGAAAAGGTTAAGACGTCCTCTAAAACTTCATGAAGACTACTTTGTCGTTCTGAAACTCTAACGCCATCCAAACCTCAATGGAATGAGAGAAGTTCATTTAAATTATTGCTGAGCTTTGTCAAAACTCAGATAAATTGTCTGATTCTGCTTTTGCTGACGTGTACAAGGGTGTTTTTGTCTTTTTCAATGAGTTACTTTTACAAAAGGACTGCCGTCAGTACGATAAAATGGTGTGGACCGTTTGCAATAAAAATCACAGTTGAGGGACCTCCGCCCAAATGCCCCTAAAAAAAATGAGATATTATAGGATACTTTCTATGTGATCCAAACACCTAGTTTTTAGGTGTATATATTATATCTTAAAGTAGGAGATAATATAACAAAATCTTTAGAAATATATGATTTCCAAACACCCCCTTATATCTTTGGTTTTACACCAAAAGCATCCTCAAATATCTCTATACCTCCAAAAACATCCTCAAATACATGTAATGCTCAAAAACATGTTATACAATAGATTTCATTTTTCTCTAGACCAAATTGTCCTTCACTTTATCTTTCGCAAGTTCGAGAGATGACATTCACGAGCTCGAGATATGACTCGTGAGTTCGAGACATAACACTCAGCTATATATTGGAGATGTTCTTGTGAGAGTTACTCACAAAGTACTATCAGGGGGTTCTCACATTTAAGGGGGTTCTCACATTTAAGTTGTTGGCATTGATATGGATGTGAGGGCCCCACCCTTAATCTCAAGAGCATCTTTTAAATTGATAGACATGTATTTATTGTTTGACTTTTGAGTGATTTTTAAGATGTGTTTGGTTGGACTCACTAATAGAGATTTTTTTTTACTTTCAAAAAGCCCAAAAGTTATTTAGAGTTGGTTTAGTTACCACACTTTTAAAATGACTTTTAAAAAAGTCAAAGTTAAAACTCCTTTTTGAAATAAGCAGCCGAGGACTCAATTCACTAGGGCGGTAAGCGGTCGGTTTTCGGTCAGTTTAACGACATATGACACCCGGGCCGAAACTTTCGGTTTTACAATTTTGCGATAACCGAAACCGACCAAAGTACATATACTGGACATTAGAAACCGACATTTCGGTTCGGTCGGTCTTCGGTTAATTGGGTGTTTTTTTTTTGGGTTGGGGGGTGTTCAGGAAAGAGAGAAAAATTTCACCCAAATTGAAGACGACAGTATGATTTATGAGTAGTTTACAATGAAGAGATGGGCCCTACTGATGGATACAAGGCTAGCCTCAAAGATTCTGTGAGGGCTGGCTTGAATGATCCAAATTCCTACAGTTACAAGCAATCCACATGGAGACAATATGTCACTTTAGAAACATAAAAAAACGGTGTGCTCAATGTAATCATACAAGTATGTACACAAATCATGGCCTGTTTTTCAAGTTCACAATTTGTAACTTATGTTTTCTTTCGTCATGTGCCAGCCAACCACTATTCAACTTCATGGCAAAGTGATGTTTTGATAAAAGACTTGGTTCGACGTTTGGTAGGTTAACGGCTTCAGAAATTATAAAATCGACCGGGAGAAAAAAATATTAAAAACGGGTCTTTTTTTAAAAAAAATCTAGAACCGACCAACGGTCGGTTCGGTTTCACGGTTAATTTGACAGCCCTCACTACTCGGTGAAGAGGAGGTTATTTACTTTTGCGGGCAGCCAGTATAAGAGTAGCGAGAACCGTGGCGGGAAATGAAGGTTTGGCGGGAAGTGAAGTATTTTTTTCAAAATCTGGACATGTTTCTCTTTCTTGGTCTCGGGTTTTCTGTTTCTCCTGCAACATAGAAATTAAACGAAGAAGATGACGACCGCAGGCGGTCTTCCTCTTTGGGTTTCTTTGGGCGCAGAAACGAAGATCGAATTTTTTCATGTAAATCTACTTTGAGCCTTGCCGCACCAATCTCTTCACCACTGCAGAGAAAGCAAGTAAAGGCATATATCTTCACCACTGCAGAGAAAGCAAGTAAAGGCATATGGCTCAAGCCTAACCCGTAGCCTAAGTTGAACCCGAGTCGATTAACGACACCACAAGCAGAGCTTTGTCTACCGTTTTGGGGGTGTGTGTGTGCACGAATTCCAGAGAGAAAGGGTGCTCTCAATTTGGGTAGGTCAAGACCGGGTTTTTTTTTTTTTCCAGCGTATTATATTTTAATTGTCCACTAACAATTCTTGGATGGAAGGATCCTAGCCCTTCAATTGATAGATGGTTTAGAAAGAAAACAAGTCAACGAGGTTTCACATTAGCAAGGATTTTTTAGATCTGGGTTTTCTTGCTACATGTTAGCACAATGATCAGTGCGTTATGGACTTGTTCGCGTTAGAAACTGCGGGAATTACTGGATTCAGCATATGTGAAATTCTGTGGATCCAATCCTTTCGTAACTCGTAGCAAACGGACAATCGGGTTTTGATTTATATTCGGATATGCGAGATTTTCTATTTTACTTGAAAAAGAAAAAGAAAAAGAAAATGATTTGTAGATTAGCTTTTTCACGGAGAAAGGAAAATAAACTTTTTTTCTAACTTTTCATTACATATATGCTTAAAAGATACATAATTTGATTTTGGAGTTTTTGGGTGCCATTAAAGGCGAATTTCATTTGTTTGACGTGAAAGGCGGTGTTTTTGCCTTGAAAGGAGATTTTGTGTTGGCTTTGAAAGACAAATTTTGGCGCCATGAATGACGATTTTACAACTCTCGTCAAAAAAGATAAGACTTGTGATTGTGTCTCTTTTACAATACAAATACAATAAGAAGTAAGAAAAAAAAAAAGACTTCACAAGAGATTGCATGGGACTCGTTCTGATTGGCGGACGCAAGCAATGTTTGGGCTCTTCCGACGTTCCTCTGATTGATAACATGTGATGCTTTTGATTATTTGGTGTGGCTTGATCCTCGAATTTTTAGAGAATATAAGAATCGAAGAAGGATCCTATTATCAAGGACTGCAAGTCGCCTGGGTTAAATCTAACCCAGTCACACTACGCCTACTAATGGTAGCTCAACTCACTATGGTTCAGACCAACTCCAACGCACTTGTAATGACTTGGTTCACCATAATTCAGCCCAATTGATTCATGCCCCAGCTCATCAAAGTTATACAAATTATGTGGCACCCGAATCTTCCATGATATCAGTCAACTCATGTACACTAAATTTGAGTAAAAGAAAGGAAACAAATCTTATGATTTCTCATTCAAAATCATCACACCAAGTTTCTCTCTCAGCATCATAAAGTCAAAGATATCTCCAACTCAGCTGACCTAGATTGTGGAGAAAACAAGGAATGAAATCAATCATCCATCACAATAGTAGATGGATCCAACCCATCTTAATCAGATACACAAGTGAAGATGGAAAGTAGATGACATGTTCGATCAGATCCTATGATGGCTGGACGATCCTGTACTTGGACTTCTTGTGTGATATTTTCTTATATTATCTGTACATGTGTAAACATCTATAAATATAAATAAGAGGATTTAATCGGAAAAAACACTTAATTCGGACGTGTTACGCAATCAAACACTTTAGCAAGTGGCGCAACAATTAGAGCAATTGGGCCCGATTTTTAAATTTTATTTTTATTTTTACCTATTTGACACATCGTCGGCGCCGACCTTATTTACAATGAATAAGGTCGGCGATGGCCCTGTCCGCGACCATATTAGGGCTCATATCCCTGTTTTTGCTCATTCTTCTTTTCTCTCTTCCACCATACCGTCAAGACTGACCTTGGACGGGTGACGAAGAGCGGTTACTTCCATTTCCATAATCATTAGCCTTCAAAACTGAATTCCTCAACTGCTTCCCTTTGCTCCCATCGTTTTTTCCATCGTCCGTGATTTATACCGACACTCCAGAGGTATCTATCTCCTTTCGTTTTTGAATCCTTGTCAATGTTTTTGTATTTTCCCTCCTTTTTATTTTTCCGTCATCCCGCATATGATATCGAAGTGCATGGTTTGTTATCTTCAACGTCGTATTCGATTTGTACATTGTATGTTGCCATTGATTAGGGTTTATAGATTTCAAATTTGGGGTATTTTCAGTTGAGAAGGACGATGAAGGATTGGAGTTTGTTTTTACACTTCCAGAAAAGTTTGAGTGAGTTATTTTGTTTTCCAAACTTGAGGATGTTGTATGCGGTCAAATGCCACTAGTGGTGAAATTGAGTGGTGAAAGTTTTCAAAAGATGTTTATGATCCTTTAGAGGATTATCCACAATAATCCTTTGGTTACCATGGTTTTGGTTTCGAGGAAGGAGAAAATGGAACAAAGGAGACTGGTTGAAGGATAGAGGAACTTTGATTTGAATGCTTCAGTAAAGCCTCTGAGTTTGGTCCAATGGTGGATTCCTCCATCATTAAAAGAGGTAGCTCTATGCAATCAGAAAGAGGTTCATAAAGACTTTCAAAGAGATTAATGCATTGAATAAAATCACCACCATAAGTTTTTAATGGGAAAGGATTCCAATTAATAGAAAGTTAATACAAAGCAATCATTAAATTTAAACTGAGGGTAAGGAGTACTAACCTAATCTCCTAAACTAACCTACAATATCTAATCTCTAAATAGTTCATATTTTCATGAAGGCTCTTGTAGGCTTAATAGTGACAGTTGGATTTTCACAAGGGAATCTATTCACATTCACACGGGGTTGATATGTGCACTGTTTGGATTGATGGACAATTTCTTGGCTGATTTTGTACATTTCATATCTTCTTTGTGGCTTAAATGCTTGTTAGAATGGGTATTTCGTCTTTAGGATAATTGAATAGATAAATAGTTATATGTTTAGCCATTATGGAAATATATAGAGGGCCTTGGTTTTCTTAGGATTT
Organism: Litsea cubeba; assembly: GCA_012931725.1. Classification (NCBI taxonomy): domain Eukaryota; kingdom Viridiplantae; phylum Streptophyta; class Magnoliopsida; order Laurales; family Lauraceae; genus Litsea; species Litsea cubeba. The sequence continues at coordinate 3,194,732 of CM022951.1, forward strand.
GAACTACTATGGTGATGTCTGTGTTTTCATTTTCCATTTGCCTCTTGATTCATCTTCAATTATAGGGGAGAGAATTGGGTGGTCGATTTTGGATATTCGGCTTATATAGTTTATTCATGCTTGCCTTCATAACATTCAATGCTATCATGTCTAATTTGGATGTACACAGATGTCTAAAAAGAATACAAGCAACGCCGAAGTGCCTCGCAACGAGGCTAGTACCTCAAATGAGGCTAGTACCTCAAATGCACAACCAGTCGTACTTTCGTGCGAGCAAGGGCATCACATCTCTGCCGCTATCGAACACAGTTTGGTATACTCTCTTCCACACATCCAGTAATCAATTGAACTTCCTTTCGATCTATGGCTAACGTTATTCAAACTGTCATTTTTCTCGCAGGAGTTGGGCACATACAGATGCATTTCCCACTAACCCCGACTATGGGAAGTGGGACTTGAACGAGCGATAGATGCAGTGGGTTACCGAGGCCGGGTTGTATCATCTGGCTCAGATGAGGTGGATGAGGATTGACCATGCATTGATCATAGGGCTGATTGAGCGGTGGAGGCCGAAGACGAACACAATCATCTCCCATCCGGCGAGGCGACCATTACACTCGAGGACGTGGCTTACATCTAGGACCTACCGATTGATGGTTTGCCCGTAACGGGCCGGACATACACCCACTATGAGATTGATGATCTCTGTCAGGAGCTGCTTGTTGTGGTGCCCCAAAATAAACAAGACTACAGTAGGGTCTCCCTCAAACGAGACAAACGACATGCATGGAGGTGTAGCCCAAGCACTCCACTATAAAAAGGTGCTCCTTACACACTTAAGTAGCTAGCTATTTGTTTAGAAGGAATTTTATCATATAGTGGATAAAGAACAGCTAATATCTCAGAATCATTGCTTTTAATTGAATCGCTATGATAGTTCAAAGATGCCACTATTTTTTGAAAAGCTACAACACCAAACTCTCTTTTGTTACGACAAATGTACTCAACGAAGAAATCACATATTTGTATTTAGAGGTGAACCGATAGTGATGCATGTTTTTAGTTTGACAAGTTTGGGAGAAAGCATTTATAGATTACCTATACTCTCTCAATCAGGAAATCTAACAGAGATTTTGCAATAGATTTGGGGGAATCTGAATTTACTATTAATTGCTTCAGCCATTCCTCTTTTTCATTGAACTTGGTCGTGTGCAATTATTTCTACCCAAGCCAACAGCACGCCTAACTCCAACCTCCCTGTCTAAAACCCTTATAAATACACTCTTCCCTATTAGTTTTCATAAGGTAGTGGGGGAGAGTGGATAGAGTAGACAATCAAAGATGGGGGATTAGACTCCTTAGAGAGAGAGAGAAATAAGAGAGAGATACTTCTTGTTATTGTTGTTTCTAATTTGATTGGCGTATTTCAGAATTGACAGTTCTTCTTATTGAGCCATATTCTGAGCTGCATCGAACAAATCAGAGACAAATTAAGTGAATGTTGCAGGTTTAGATATCCGCATAAGAGAGCAAATCTCCTTGTTATAAGTCCAACATGGTGGGAGTGGATAGAGTAGACAGTAGAAGATGGGGGATTAGGCAGAGAGACTTCTTGTCATTGTTGCTTTTTATTAGCTTGGTGCAGCTTGGAATTGATAGTTCTTCTTAGAACCTTATTATGAGATGTATCAAACTAATCGGATACAATAAGTGAATGTGATCTCTGCACATGAGACCAAATCTACTGGTTAGGCACCAATGCAAGGTAAGGCTTTGACATCTCAATCATTCGGTCTAACCAACTAAATTTTAGATCTATTACCTCTAATACCCAAGCCAACAGCACACCTAACTCCTACCTCCCTTTCTAAAACCCTTATAAATACACTCTTCCCTATTAGGTTTTCATAAGGTATGGAAGAAGGAAGTAGGGGAGAGTGGATATAGTCAATCAAAGATGGGGGATTAGACTCCTTAGAGAGAGAGAGAGAGAGAAAGAAGAGAGAAGAAATAAGAGAGAGAAACTTCTTGTTACTGTTGTTTCTTATTTGCTTGGTGCATTTCAGAATTGACAGTTCTCCTTATTTAACCATATTCTGAGATCCATCGAACAAATCAGAGACAAATTAAGTGATTGTTGCAGGTTAAGATATCCACATAAGAGAGTAAATCTCCTTGTTATAAGTCAAAGATGGTGGGAGAGCGGATAGAGTAGACCGTAGAAGATGGGGGATTAGGCTTTTCCGTGCAAGAGAGACTTCTTATCATTGTTGCTTCTAATTAGCTTGGTGCAGCTCGGAATTGATAGTTCTTCTTAGAATTATTCTGAGATGCATCAAACTAATCGGAGACAATAAGTGAATGTGATCTCTACACATGAGAGAAAATATGCCTGTTGGCACCAATGCAAGGTAAGTCTTTGACATCTTGATGGTAGCCTAGTTTTCAATCATTCGGTCTAACTAACTAAATTATAGATCTATTACCTCTAATACCCATTTTATTATAATAATGCTCACAATTGGATGAAGCACGTGTGAAGATGGTGGTTGACAAGGAAACTTATATCATGTAAAATACATGCTTCATCCAATGGGGTTTGTTACTCTGTTAAAACTGATATCACGGACCTTAGCAGATTTATAATGGAATCTCTTTTAATTGATCGACTTTGATGACTAAAAGGTGTGCGTTCAAGAAATGTGAGGCCAACCAAAGATTTTCTCGATTGCCCCACCCCCATCATTTCCTTTTCCCATTTTTTCGTTTGTAAGTTCTTTTTTATTTTATTTTATTACAAGGAATCACAATAGAGTAGACATACTGAGCATTGAGCCGGGGTCACACCATCGCTCGTGGGAGTCACCGCCTCTATGTCTGTATGATGTATATAGGAACTGATTCAATTATTTAGATGATCTTCTTTTTTAATTTATCGTTTGATGTAATACATGGTAAATCTAATCTTAAAATAGCCATTCCAATCCGACATGGCAACCCAATCTGCGCTCGACGTGGTAATTAATTTATGATATTTAACCAGTTATGTTTTTTTTTTGGTAGCAGCATTTACATTTTTACCCAGCTGAAAACGAATTTGTTTACAATGTGCACGTGTATCTTTCCAAGGGACATTCCAAGATGATTTGATCAGAGCTTGCTCTAACCAGCTCGCTAAAAATAGTCATTGCCTCTATCTTGTAGGACATACTAGAGTGGTGAATCTGTACCATGCGTATTCTTCGTTGTTCATTAGTTTACGATGAAAGGTCATATTTGATGTGAGCAGCCTGATGTTGTTGGCAAGATAATCTGCACATAACCACATATAATGGTAGGAAAGAGATATTAAGCAGGAGGAAAGGAGAGAAAATATGGAAAAAAGAGAAAAGTTAGAAGGAAGGTAGAAAAAGAAGGAACTGTGGAGATCCCCTTCCATTGTGGATTGCTTGTTGCTCAAGCACCTTCCTTGGTGGGCCATCTTCCAATTTCTGCCAAAAAACCTCTACGCGATCTCGTCCATCAATCATATCTTGATCAAATCCTCCTTTGATTAGAATTTTCACAGTTTTGAAAAGTCTTTCTCATGTTTGAACTATCTTTCCTTATTTGTCTCCAACTCTTACCAAAGATAGATTCCTTATATGCTCGGAAAGTCTCTACTAGTAGAATTCTTCTCAAATTTTAAAGTATTTGTATTGTTGCCTAACTTGGACTCCAATTTGAAAATCAATAGTTTCTTGAATCTAAACCAGTTTTTTGATAAACTCGACTTTAGACACCAAGATGCTTGATTTTATGAAACTCAATGAATTTATCCTAATAAGTCAGTAATTCAACATGAGATGATGGGAAAGAAATGCAATTTTATGGATTAATCAGCCTTGCTGGGCCGACCCCCAGATGAACTGGGCGCGACACAACTTTTACTCCCCTACCCTCAATAAACACAACATTCTTGGGATACCTGTTTCTATTTAAGTGTCAATAAATACTTATTTAGAAACGGCCCAAAGATTATTTAATCACAATGTCTCATTTAAAAATTATATAAATGGTATCATGCCTATAACCATGACAACAATTAAATCTATCATTTCCCATACGGCAAAGGCCCCACCTTTTTTACATATACTTTTTACATTTTCTTAAAGAACTTGTGTATAAATTTTTTTTTATACTGTGTATACAATAGCTTTCCAAACGCTTTCTAAAGTGTAGGATTGTGAGCTTAAACCGCACTCATTGTCAACACTTTTAGTGTTTTTTAAATATTTTTCTGACAATAGAAAATTAAGCGAATGGTGTCATTAAATGGACATAAGTTCCCATTAACTGAAGCAGAAGAAGATGAAGCTTCCCAGATAACATCGGATTTCTTTATGATGGGGTGTTTGAGGAATTGTATTTCATCTTTGAAACGTTATATTTTTTTAAGTAGAATCATTTGTTATTGTGTATAAAGAGTAGGGAGAGATGAAGATTCTCTATGCACTGGGTGGAGATTATTTATTATTTGGTTTCTTATTTTCATTGCTTTTGGTATTCGATTGGTTGGACCGAGGTATATTTTGAAAACAGGATTATAAGTTCTAACAGGACCCATTATTCTAAGATTTTTGAATTGCGACTCCTTTTAAAATGTGAATGCTTTAGATGAGACCCATTATTTGCACAAGCTATAGTAGAGACTCCTAATTATGATAGAAATAGAAATTGATAGGAGGAGATGTTTGAAATTAGAAATGGGAGTTTGAGTGGGATAAGGAGAAGTCATCCCTAGATTATACAACGAAATCGACACCAAGAGGCCTTCATTCGATCTCAATCTCCTCCATCCTCTGGATAATCTCATCCAATTACTTCTATTCCTAAGGAGGGCTTGAGGGAGAAGCAAATATGCAATATAGGAGCTTCAGTGGATGTCTTTACTCTTACCATATCCCCCAAGTCAATATAGCCACAATCGTTTATACCATCTTTGTTTCTCCCATTTTGTCGCGAAAAGAATTATCGCACATGACATGACTTTGAAACTCCTCGAAAATGGTGTGAAAGCTTTGGAAATCACACTTATATGGCTTGATGCATCTTAATATGACTTCTGAGGTGTTGCACATGTGAAAAGGCATAAGTGACATTTGTTTTGTGTCAACAAGTTATGGGGTCCACAAGTAGTCATGCAACCCAAGACTCATATTTTCCCTATTACAAAAACACTTGCACAGAAGACGTCTTCTTCTATTTTAGATGAATTTAGTGAAATGTTATCAATTCTAGATTTCTTCAGAATTTACTTTTAAAGAATGCTAAATCTAAGCGGTTTGACTTTGAGTTGGGACCCACATAAAATTGTACATCTATGATTTAATGTGGTCCTTCCTATTTACCTGGAACAATCCTATGTACTGTGTAATTTATTTTATACAAATTAATGTATATTATTTAATTCTTAAATTGCAAGTTTGGCTTTTGTATTTCTAACCAAACAATCATTTATACTTTTGCAGTTAAAAAACAATTGCAAAAGTTGAGCTAATCAAATAACATTTTCCTTTAAAAAAATCACTTTAAAAGAAGTAGATTTTCAAAAGCTACTTTTAGAGAAGCACGGTTGACTGTTAATGAGACCAACCAAATGCACCCTTAAAAATGTATATATCTTAGCTTTTAGTGAGCATAGATTTAAGACTAGCTTTACTGATAGCAAATTTAACCTATTGAGAATGGGATCCAATGCCAGTCAAAAGTGTGCAAGCATTGTAAAAAGAAAAAAAAGTAACTAAATAGTCATAACAAAATTTGCATCTAAGACTGCTTCAATTAAATGCATCACTGCCAAGAACTTGATCTCCACAAGATAAGTAAAACACATATCCGATAGGAATTTCGTTATTAGATATAGGGCCAACTCCCTTAAATGTAACTTTGTTGCAAAATCCTGTCTAAAGGAGCCTCCCAAATCGGGCAAATGGGGCTAGTTTAATTAAACGTGTTTTTTTCGTGATAAAGCTTATAAAGAATTCCGTCAAGGCATCTTTGTCCCTCTAAATTCACAAACCTCTTCATTTTAAATACTCGAGATTCCTCATTCAATTGGGAGGCCTCAAAATGCTAACGTAACTAAAGACTCCTCAAACGAGAAAAACGACATGCATGGAGGTGTAGCCCAAGCACTCCACTATAAAAAGGTGCGCCTTACACACTTAAGTAGCTCGCAATTTGTTTGGAATGAATTTTATCATATAGTGGACAAAGAACGGCTAATGTCTCAGAATCATTGCTTTTAATTGAATTGTTATGATAGTTCAAAGATGCCAATATTTTATGAAAAACTACTGCACCAAACCCTCTTGTGTTACGACAAATGTACTCAAGTAAGAAATCACATATTTGTATTTAGAGGTGAACTGATAGTGATGCATGTTTTTAGTATGACAAGTTTGAGAGAAAGCATTTATAGATTACCTAACTTTCTCTAGTAGGAAATCTAATAGAGATTTTGCAATAGATTTGGGGGAATCTGAATTTACTATTAATTGCTTCAGCCATACCTCTTTTTCATTGAACTTTGTCGTGTGCAATTATTTCTACCCAAGCCAACAACACGCCTAACTCCTACCTCCTTGTCTAAAACCCTTATAAATACACTCTTCCCTATTAGGTTTTCATAAGGTATGGAAGAAGGAAGTGGGGGAGAATGGATAGAGTAGTCAGTCAAAGATGGGGGATTAAACTCCTTAGAGAGAGAGAGAGAGAGAGAGAGAGAGAAGAAATAAGAGAGAGAAACTTCTTGTTACTGTTGTTTCTAATTTGCTTGGTGCATTTCAGAATTGTCAGTTCTCCTCATTGAACCATATTCTGAGATGCATCGAACAAATCAGAGACAAATTAAGTGAATGTTGCAGGTTAAGATATCCACATAAGTGAGTAAATCTCCTTGTTATAAGTCAAAGATGGTAGGAGAGCGGATAGGGTAGACAGTAGAAGATGGGGGATTAGGTTTTTCCGAGCAAGAGAGACTTCTTGTCATTGTTGTTTCTAATTAGCTTGGTGCAGCTCGGAATTGATAGTTGTTCTTAGAACCTTATTCTGAGATGCATCAAACTAATCGGAGACAATAAGTGAATGTGATCTCTACACATGAGAGAAAATATGCCTGTTAGGCACCAATGCAAGGTAAGTCTTTGACATCTTGATGGTAGCCTAGTTTTCAATCATTCGGTCTAACCAACTAAATTATAGATCTATTACCTCTAATACCCATTTTATTATAATAATGCTCACAATTGGATGAAGCACGTGCGAGGATGGTGGTTGACAAGGAAACTTATATCATGTAAAATACATGCTTCATCCAATGGGGTTTGTTACTCTGTTAAAACTGATATCACAGACCTTAGCAGATTTATACTGGAATCTCTTTTAATTGATCGACTTTGATGACTAAAAGGTGTGCGTTCAAGAAATGTGAGGCCAACCAAATATTTTTTCGATTACCCCACCGCCATCATTTCCTTTTCCCATTTTTTTGTTTGTAAGTTCTTTTTTATTTTATTTTATTACAAGGAATCACAATAGAGTAGACATACTGAGCATTGAGCCGGGGTCACACCATCGCTCGTGGGAGTCACCGCCTCTATGTCCGTATGATGTATATAGGAACTGATTCAATTATTTAGATGATCTTCTTTTTTAATTTATTGTTTGATGAAATACATGGTAAATCTAATCTTAACATAGCCGTTCCAATCCGACATGAAAACCCAATCTGCGCTGGACGTGGTAATTAATTTATGATATTTAACCAGTTTTGTTTTAGTTTTAGTTTTTTTTTTTGTTTTTTTTTGGTAGCAGCATTTACATTTTTACCTAGCTGAAAACGAATTTGTTTACAATGTGCATGTGTATCTTTCCAAGGGACCTTCCAAGATGACTTGATCAGAGCTTCCTCTAACCAGCCCGTTAAAAATAGTCATTGCCTTTATCTGGTAGGACATACTAGAGTGGTGAATCTGTACCATGTGTATTCTTCGTTGTTCATTTGTTTACAAAGAAAGGTCATATTTGATGTGAGCAGCCTGATGTTGTTGGCAAGACAATCTGCCCATAACTACATATTATTGTAGGAAAGAGATATTAAGCAGGAGGAAAGGAGAGAAAATATGGACGAAGGAGAAAAGTTAGAAGGACGGTGCGAAAGAAGGAACTGTGGAGATCCCCTTCCGTTGTGGATTAATTGTTGCTCAAACACCTTCTTTGGTGGGCCATCTTCCCATTTCTGCCAAAAAACCTCTACGCGATCTTGTCCATCAATCTTATCTTGATCAAATCCCCCTTTGATTAGAATTTTCACAATTTTGAAAAGTCTTTCTCATGCTTGAATTATCTTTCCTTAGTTGTCTCCAACTCTTACCAAAGATAGATTCCTTATATGCTCAGAAAGTCTCTACTAGTAGAATTCATCTCAAATTCTAAAGTATTTGTATTGTTGCCTAACTTGGACTCCAATATGAATACCTGCAGTTTCTTGAGTCTAAACCAGTTTTTTGATAAAATCGACTTTAGACACCAAGATGCATTATTTTGTGAAACTCAGTGAATTTATCCTAATAAG